>CAUYSK010021809.1:0-27493 GCA_963575035.1 Avahi laniger
CCACCCCCCCATGGCGCCCCAATGCGCAACCTCCGCCGGGGGGGGGGGCGGCGGGGGCAAGGGAAACATACGTAACCTAAATATCTGTACCCCCATAATATGCTGAAATAAAAAAAAGAAAGAAAAAAAAAGAAAGAAAAAAAAGAAAGAAAGGAAAAAAAAAGCCTCTTAGCAGTCAGTAGAGGATCCCCCAGCATTCACAACCTGGTCCTTTAAGCTAAAACCACTGGTTCCATCCCTTTGTTTCTGGTTTCTTCTCTCAGCTGGCCTATTCAGATTGACATTTTGGTTGATTGGACTGTAGGATTAGTTTCAATTTATCTTTTCTTCCTTGATGTGGGCCACCTCTGTGCCAAGATTAGGTTCCCCAAAATCTTCATGCTACCAATAATAATAATAACAATAATAATATTGTCACTGATTCATAGAGAAGTTGCAACTCACGAGATGAAAATAAAAAATGATCATATTTTTTAGTAAATTTCCCCAAACTGTGTTATATATATTTTAATGAAATTTCATTGAAATACACATATATACAGAAGAATGCATAGATCACGAGGGTATAACTCAATAAATCCCACAAAGTGAAAAACATGTGGAGCCACCACAGGTCAAAGAACAGAACATTATCAGAAAAGCAGGTGATCCCCTTAAACTCCATCCCAGTCACTGTCCCTTCTCCTCTCCAGAGTTAACCATTATTTTCACTTACGACATCAGAAACTATTTCTACGTTTTTGAACCTTACTAGAATGGAGTTGTATAGTATGCATTCTTTTGTGTCTGGCATTCTTTATTCAACATTGTGTGATATCCACCCCTATTATAGTATGTAGCTGTATTTTGTGCATTTTCATGGCTTAATAGTATTCCATTTTAATGAATATGCCACAAGAGATCAAATCATTCTCCCAAATTTGGGTTTCCAGTTTGAAGCTATTATAAATAATGCTGCTATAAAATGCCTCCACATACCATTTGGTGAACATATGCACACGTTTCTGTAGGATATACATCTAGCAGTGGGATAGCTGGGTCATAATTTCTACATGTGTTTTGCTTTAGGAGTTACTGCTAAATAGTTCTCCAAATGGTTGTACCAGTTTATACTCCCACCGGGAATGTAGGAGGGTACTGATTTCTCCAATTCCATGCTAAAATTTAGTATTGCTAGTCTCTCTAATTAAGTCACTCTGGTGGCTCTGTAGGGTTATCTCATTTATCTCTTGTCTTATTTAATTTACATTTTCCTGATGAATAAGGAGGCTAAGCACCCTTTCATATATTTATTCGAATAGTTGGATATCTTCATTTTTGAAGTCCTGTAAAGTCTGTTTAAGTCTTTTGCTCATTTTTTCTACTGGTTGTCTTTTTTAATTAACTGATAGGAATATACATTAATATATATTCAAATATGAATTTTTGTTATATTTAGTGAATATTTTCACTCACTTAATTGTTTCTTTTAACGGACAGAAATTTCTCAATTTAGTATAATCCAATGCAGCAAAATTTTGGTGCTCATTTTGGGTCCTAATAAGTCTTTGCTTATCTTTCACATTTCAATCTATATTCCTGTCATTGATTTTTGTAAACAGGGTAGCATTTGTGTCATTATTAATTTTTTTCCATTTGGATATTCACTAGGCTTAGAACCAATTATTAAAGAAACAATCTTTTTCTCCCTACATTGTGGTGCTAGCTTTAGCAACAACACACTGTCATATAAAGGGACAAGAGTGGCCCTTTATAATCCTGAGTCATACAGTGATCACCACCCCTAAGTCCTCCTCCTCTCTGACCCTTCCTCTTCCTCTTACATCATTTCCTGCTATACCCTGTTACACCCTAGCTTCATCCCTTCCTGTCCAAAAATTTCAATCTCTCCAGCCCTACTCTTCTCAACTGCCAAAAACCTTCTCTTCCCATCATCCCATTCCTGTAGACCAGGTTGGAGGAATAGGAGAGAAAAAAAAACAGTTTTCAAAGAATTCTAATATCTGATGTATTAATAACCTTGGGTTGCCATAACAAAGTACAATAATCCCCCTTTATCCAATGAGGGTATGTTCCAAGACCCCCAGGGGATGCCTGAAAGCTTGGATAGTACAGAACCTTGTATATACTATGTTTTTTCCTATACATACATACTTATGGTAAAGTTCAATTTATAAATCAGGCACAATACTTTTGTGATTTGTGGCCATTATTAAGTAAAGGAAGGGTTATTTGAACACAAGCACTGCGATACCGTGACAGCTGATCTGATAATGGAGATGGCTACCGGGTGACTAACTGGGGTAGCAGATACCACATGGATGTGCTGGACAAACGGAGGATTCACATCTAGGTTGGACAGATGGAACAGTGCAAGATTTCATCATGCTACTCAGAACAACACACAATTTAAAACTTACGAATTGTTTATTTTTAGAATTTTCCATTTAATATTTTCAGACCACAGTTGACCAAGGGTAACTGAAACCACAGAAAGCAAAACTTCAGATAAGGGGGGACCACTGTACCATTGACTGAGTGGCTTAAACAACAGAAATCTATTTTCTCACAGTCTGAAGGTGGAAAGTCCAAGATCAAGGGTCTGTCTGATTCAGTTTCTGTTGAGGGCTCTCTTCCTGGCTTGTAGATGGACATCTTTTTGCTGTGTTGTCATATGGTGGAGAGAGCAAGCACTCTGATGTCTGTTCCTATAAGGACGCTAATGCTTTTAATGTTGGGAGTCCCACCCTTATGACCTTAGTTTTCTCTGTGTGGGCCCTGTCTCCAAATACCCTAACATTAGGGGTTAGGACTTCAACATATGAATTTTGGGAACACAATTCAGTCCATAACATCTGGTAATGTAAGTCTTGGCATTTTATTATTTTTATCAAGATTTTCTTGGCTGTTCTTGCTCTTTTGAATTATTATATAAATTTTAGAATAAGCCATTTAATTTTCACAAAAATATTATAGTATTATTGATTAGGATTACATTGAACCTGAAGATCAAATTATAGAAAATTGATACCTTAAAATATTTAGTCTTCCAATCCATAAATATGATATATTCTTCCATTTATGTTTGGCATTTTTTATGAGGATGTAACGCCCTATACTTGTTAGATTTATCACTTCATATTTGACTTATTAATGTTATTGTAAATGCTACCATTTAAAATTTTGTTTTCTATTTGTTTTGCCAATTTGATTTTTATATATTGACTTTGAGTTCATCAATCTTCTAAATTTACTTATTAACTCTGATAGTTTATAACTTGGTTCTTTTGGATTATTTGTGTGTCCAATTATGTTGGTTGGTTTCTCTTTCTCTGTTTTTTTCTATCAGTTACATGTTAAATTTAAATATGTTAAATTTTTCCACTACACATGTAGATATGTCTAGTTCTTTTGATTTTGTGAATTTTTGTTTATATATTTTGAAGTTACACTTTCTAGTACATAAACTATTCGTAATTATTGTATCTTAAAGGTGTGTTATCCTTTTTATTGTGAAATATTCTTATCTCAGATAATTATTTTTATCACAAATTCAACATTCCCTTATATTAATATAGTTTCAATAACTTGTTACTGTTTCCACTCTTCTATACACTTTTACTTAAGAGATATCTCTCTTTTTTTTGTTTTGGCTTAAAACAACAGAAATTTTTTCTCTCACAGAAATTTTTCTTTGAGATATATCTTAAAAGCACTTACGGCTCTTTATCTAATGTTAAAATCCTAGTCTTTAATTGTAATATGTAATCCATTCACATTTAATGTAACTATTAAATTTAACCCCATATTCAGGGTTATAACTAAAATCTTCCTATTTGTTTTTAATAGTTTTTTTCTCTTTTATTTCATTTTTCTCTAATTGCTTGCCTTCCTTTGGATTTTAAAAAATATATGTCATATCTCCTTTTATTAGCTTGTCCATTGTACATTTTTTACTATTCTTTTATTGGTTACAAAAGAGATTAAAAATGCATCATTGACTTATGAAAGTCTAATAGAAATTATTTCTTATGCCACTTCCCAGACCATGCAAAGTGAAATATTTTACATCTTTTTACCCCACCTGAATTTTGTGTTATTGCCACATATTCTACATAGAGCTTAAGCCCTAAAAGATATTACTGTTGTTCTATACAATAAACCTTCATTATTTTAATTTATTCACATATTTATTTTTTTCTGGTGCTCTTCGTTTCTTCTTTAATTTTGTGCTTCCTCTAAGAATATTTTCTCCTACATGAATAACTCTCTGTGGTATTTTCTTTGGCATGAGTAAGATGGTAATATATTCTTTCAGGGTTTTTTTGTTTGCAAATGTCTTTAGTTTATCTTTATTTTTGCTCTGCATAGAATTTTAAGTTGGCAGTTATTTTATGTTAGCACTTTGAAATTTTTTTCTATTGTGTTCTGAACTTTCATTTCTGTTGAGACACAAGCTATCCTACTGTTGCTCTTTTGAAAATAATGTATCTCTTTGCTTTGGATGCCTTAAAAAATTTCTGTTTGTCTTTGGTTTCCAACCTGCTTACTCCACTGTGCCTACATGTGTTTTCTCTGTATTTATTCTTCTAGAGATTAGTTAAACGTCTATAATCTGTGACTTGAGTTTGTCTTTCATCCGTTTGGGGAAATTCTCAGCTAATATCTCTTTAAATATTGCCTCTACTTTATTCTTTCTCACCTCTCCTCTGTGATCTCCCTTATACATATTAGTCTTTGTCATGCCAGTGTTGTATATTTCGCATTTTCTTCTGTATACTACATTATTTTTTCTCTTCATGCTGAAGTCTGGACTTTTCTTCAAATCAGTCTTCCAGTTCATTAATATTCTCTCTTCATTCCCATCTAATCTGCAGTTAAATCAAGTAATTGAATTCTAAAATTTAGTTACTGTATTTATTTATTTTAGACTTTCAATTTGTTGTTTTTGGTTTCCAGTTCTATGATGGACATTTCCATATTGCCTAATTCTTTGAGAATATTAACATATTCTAAAGTTCATTTCTAATAACTTTATATCTCCTGTGAACATCTTTTCATTTAGCAAAACAGTTCAAGCCCAGCTATCTTGTGTGGTTTCCTTTTAAGCCATAGGAAATTTGCATGGCTTCTTCATACCCAATTGTGGAATATGGAAACTACTTTGCTGGAGGAGAGGGTAAGGCATATTTCGGTCAGCTCCGCCATCTCTCTTTGGGTTCTTTCTCTTACTCTCAGCATCATTAGACACTCTGCTGATCCAATAGCTTGAAGAAATTCCTAGGAGAGTTGGTACAGGGCCCCAGGGTATAAGATAGTGGTGTTAGTGTGGGTATATCTAAACAAGAGTAATTCTCTTTAGATACTCTCCTTTGTTTCTTTGGCTTGGGTGGAAGGATGAAAGGACAAGCAATGGGAAAAAGCCTCTCTTCATAGGCAGTTTTTTCCCCTAGAGCAGCTTTTCTCATTTGCAGCCCCCATCTAATATTGAACGGCTGTGGACTCTAGAGGGTGAGAGTTAGAGACAGTGTCTAAATTGGCGCCATGTAGTTAGCCCTCCAAGGTGGGGGCTGATACCAACTGATGGCAATTTCGTAAACTTGGAATATGTGATACTTAACATCTTCTTTCATCAATTTTGAAACTTAGCTACAATTCTAGAATGATAGGAAAAACCCTGCTTGATATTCTATAAGGATAGTAATAATAATTGTTACTATTATTAATAACACATAGGAAAATGAAATACATACTATATTAAGCACTCTTCAAATACTTTGCAAGTGAATCCCCCGCTTTATCTTATTTAATCTTTTCAACCACCCTATGAAGAAGATACTACAGTAGTCCCCTCCTATCCATTCCACAATTTCAGTTTTCTTAAGCCAACCACACTCCAAAAATATTAAATGAAAAATCCCAGAAATAAACAATTCATAAGTTATAAATTGCACGCTGTTCTAGGGAGCATAATGAAGTCTTAAGCCATCCTGCTCCATAAATCATCCCTTTGTACAGCATATCCATGTGGTACTTATTCCCTCATAGCCAGTTAGTAGCTGTCTCGGTTATTAGATTAACGGTCACGGTATCACAGTGTTTGTGTTCAAGTCACCCTTATTTTACTTTATAATGGCCCCAAAGTGCAAGAATATTGCACTTAATTTATAAATTAAACTTTATCATAGATAGGTATATTTAGGAAAAAGCATAGTATATGTAGGGGTTCTATACAATTTTCAGTTTTAGTCATTTACCGGGGGTCTTGAAACCTATTACATGCTGATAAGGGGGGACCACAGGTGTCATCCCCAAGTTACAGGTAAGGTCAATAGGTTAGAGAAGTTAAGAAATCATTCCCAAGATCACGCAATTGTAAGAAGTCATCAGAGATCATCAACTCAATGTAGTAAATTTCCATGGTCTGGAAGGAGTAACAACCTCCTATACCCAACACGGTCCCACGGCAAACTGACACGGAGCAGGTGGGGAATGCAGGTGCCAATGAAAAAAATGCATCCAGTTCCTCTGAGAACAGCTCCCTTCCTCTACTCCTTACGCCCACAGAGGACAGAAATACATAATGAAGGTTGAAAAAATATTTTTCAAGCACCTTAAATTCAAATGGTAATCATGAATTGTATGAGGGCTCTGTCCCTCAGCTCTGGGAGCACATTCTTCTCTCCTTCTGGGAAAGCATTTCTGTCAGGGAAACCTGCCATCCATAGAAGTCTCTATTCCACCTAATGCGGGTTTCATTTACCTTTCAAAAAGGCAAAGAACCAAAACCCTGCTGATCTCCTGAGCAGAGAGTAGGAGAAAATCCTCTGCCTCCCCCTGGGAAGCCCATTATGACTCCAACACCTCCCTCCCCCATGAGAAGCAGAGGATGCTGCCTAGAGACAGCCACTTGCTGTGTGAGAGTTGGGTCAGAGCTGGGGACAGGGGTGTGGGATGACACGTGAAGTAACCTTGCCGTCGAAATCCATTCGTGGCTCCGCCAAGATCCTGGGAAAGAGTCTATCTATAAATGTGGGCTTTTTTGCTTTGTTTTTCAAATTTTGGAAAGGTCACCTCTGGTTCTAAAACAACTACTTTCTGCTCCAAACAGATTAGTCACTTCCCAAGAACCATGCTGCTTTCTTTCTTCTCATGTCAGAGTCACCTGGACACGGATCCCAAAGGATGCTTCTCAGGAGAGACACACAACAGAGAAATCGCATTTTCCCCTAAGGACAAAAGATGTTACAGCTCTATTTTTGTGAAAGCATCTGCAAATTCTTAAAATGCGATGCACATATTTTTTGACCGAGTGATTCTATTCTCTCTTTTAGACAAGGAAATACATGAAATGATCATCGCTGCAAAGTGTGGCTTATATTATAATAGCAAAAAGCTGTGATCAACGAAATAGGACTGTGGTTAAATCCTCTGTGGTGTATGTCATATATGCAATGGAATATTGTGTAATCATTAAACACAGTGATAGGTACTAATATAGAAAACACTCCAAGATATAGTGTTAGAGGGAAAATAAGATGCATAACAGTATGTAGATCTCCCAGTTCTGGCACAATGTTGAATTAAGATAATGCAACCATCCCATCTCCATTCCCATGCTCTAGTAAAAACCATTAACATTTTAGATAAAATACAACCTTCTCTTTCCCTATGCCCCCACAAAAATTTATAGCTAAGTTCAAAAGAAAAAGAGAGCTATAAATAGGTATCAAACATAAGGAAGAAATTTAAAGAGAGAGATTTAGGTTTCATGCTGTATGAGGGCAGCCTGAAGAGGAATCAGAACCAGATATATGCCACGACATTGGGTCAGGGCAAGGGGGCTGGAATTTTCATGTCCGTGCAGGGGTTCGGGCTAAAACTGAGAGCCACACTTCTCGAAGATCTGAGCCCTTAGAGAAAGAGGAAGTTAAAAATTTTGCCAACTAGAATAAGGAAATGCTTTAGTGCTGGAGTAGGAAAAGGAAACTTCCCACGAGAACATAAAATCTCAAATCTGAGCTACATGTAAATATGAAATCTGAACATATACCTTCCCCATGTATAAGGATCCTCAACTCAAGAAATTGACCTGCAATTGACTCTATACTGGTAAATATTTTTGGAGAACACAGAAGAAACTAATGCAAAACCACACTCAGGAGAAAGTTTTCTAATTCAGGTGTCATTAGACTACCCCAGGAAAAAAACAATCCCCAAAGATGATGAGCTCCCAGAAAAATAACTACAAACTACTTCGGGTAATGATCCACCCAGGGGAGTGATTCAGCAGACACAGCAAACAGGAGCTTTATCACCCTTGAGAATTTGAAATGAGGGAACAATGTGTGTGAGACCCTAACACAGTTATATTTAAAGTGACTGGAGAGAGAAAATAAAAGGATAGAAATCACATGAAAAGGTAGAACTTTGTGAGGAAAAGAACTAATAAAGTGTTTTTAAAAGAATAAAATATGTCAGAAATTAAGAATACAGTAACTAAAATAAATTTAAAGTAGGCTTCAGTTTAAACATAGTCTATCTCTATTGCCTTCCTGAACTTTACCATAGCATTAATAAAATAATAAATATTGTATACACCCAGAAGGTAAAGTGATCAAGAGAAAATCTAACATCAGATGAGAAATGAGAATACAATTTTTCAAAATGGAACTTAGCAAACTAAAGAAAGCTGAGACCCAAAATCCTGAGGTAGGGACGGCCAAATAAAAACAAAATGAAACAAACAAACTAAAATACTAATACGCATTTGGATAAACCGTGGAGAGCTTACAAAATTGAGGTCCCTGATTCCTGGAAAGGTAGGTAGGAACAAAAGCAGAATTCCTTGAAGCTCTACTTAAAGAGAAGTTAGACCCCCTGGATTCCTCATTAACTCACAATAGCATTCCTCACAATAGCAAAGTGACTCCCTCTCCCCCATTTAAGCAGGAGATAATCTGCCCTCCTATGCACAAGACACAGCAGAAGGCAGAGAATTATAAGAGTTGCAAGAGGGAGGGTTAAAAGATAGACAGACAGACAGACAGATAATGATAAGGCACCTCAGCCCCATAATCGCACTTGTCTCCCAAAAGGAATTAGGAAATTAGAAAATTCCTGTCTGCAGAAGGAATTGGCAAGCCCAAGGGAAGAGACCTACAAATACTGAAATGTGAAAGCAGCCCACCAAATTGGATGGTTCCCTACACAAACACTCTTTGGCAAAGCTCACCAGTCAGCAAACCTTACCCATGAGAGACAGCTCACTGTTTGTCGATATTAACTACTTCACACTACTCAAGGATTAACAGACAGCCAAGAACAATCAGAATCAACTGGTCGTTCAAGATTCGCACAACACAAAATCTGCAATTAAGAACTAATTGGGTGAGTTTAACAGCAGACACAGGATGAGAAAACTCAAAGGCCAATCAATAGAAAAGATCTAAATCAAATCACAGAGAGAGAAAAATAATGCAAAACATTAAGGAGAACATGAAAGAGCTGTGAGATATGGTCAAAAGGCCTAACATAGATGTAACTGGGGTACCAGAAGGAGAAGAGAATCGAGTGGAAGAAATAATGGCTCACAGGTTTCCAAGGCTGATAAAAGACATCAATACCGCATTCGAGAAAAACAAAAAACTCAAAGAAAAATAATGTCATAGCCAAACTGAGCACCGATGTTGGAGAGAAAATCTTAAAAAATTGAAACAAAAAATGAAATTGCCTTCAGAGAAAGAAAAATGAGAAAGATAATTCACTTATCAATAGATACTATGTATCTTAGTTGTTGCTTATAAAGAATACCTGAACCTGGGTAATTTATAGAGAAAGGAATTTATTTCTTACAGTTCTGTAGGCTGCGAAGGCCAAGGTTGAGGGGCCATACGTGGGGACCGCCTTCTTGCTGGTAGGACTCTGTGAGAGTCCAGAGGCAGCATAGAGTATCGCGTGGTGAGGAAGCTGAGCATGCTAATGCTCTTACTGTAAAACCACCGATTCACCTCCATGACGACCCAGTGGTCTATTAACCATTTAATCCATTAATCCACGAATGGACGAATCCACTCCTGAGGGCAGAGCTCGCATGACCCAGTCGCCTCTTGCAGACCCCACATCTCAACACTGCCACGTTGCGGATTAAGTTTTAACATGAGTTTTGCAGGGAACAGATACCCAAACCATAGCACCACGAAAGCAAGAAAACAAAGGAACAGCTTCTTTAAAGCTCTGAAAGAAAATAATTGCCAGCCTGGAATTCCATCCCAGAGGAAATACTCTTCAGAAATGAAGGTAAAACAAAGGCGCATTTCTAGACAAACACAAATGGAGAGAATCTGCGATCGGAAGATTCACAGGACAACAGATGAAGTTTTTCAAAATAAAGGAAAATTATTCCGGATGGATTTGTGAAATTGTAAGAAGGAATGGAAAACAATGGAGAGAGTAAATACAAAGGTCACTTGAAAAAATGTATTGACCCTTCAAGGCAACAATAACAATGCCTTGTGAAAATTACAACATGTTGAAGGAAATAAGAGGTAATAATAACAAAATAATAGGAAAGAGATAAGTGGAGATATTGAAAGATGTGACCCCCCCAAAATTAGAGGATATAAAATAGACTAATAAAAATGCATGATAAATGCCCAAAAAGTGCTAAATAGGGAGGAATAGAACAAAGAACAGAAAGGACACATAAACAAATAGCAAAATGATACATTTGACAAACTTAACCCCGATTATATCAGTAACTACATTAAAAGAAAATGAAATAAACACTCCAATTAAAAGATTATCAGGCCAGAAACAAAGCAAGGCCTGCCTATGTGCTGATTATAAGAAATACATTTTAAACATAAAGAATAGGTTAGAAGTAAAAGGATGGAAACTATTATCATTCAATATTCAAACACTAAGTAAAAGAAAGCATCTATGGCTATATTAATATCAGCAAAAGGTACTTGAAGGAAAGAGTTGTTATGAGAGAAAAGTGGGATATTTGTATATAATAATAAAAAAGTCAATTCAACAGGAAGATAGAGCTATCCTAACATTTATAGTACTTAATAATATAGTTTGAAAATACATAATTTTAAGTAGACAGAACCAATGGGAGAAGTAGACAAAACCACAATAAGGGTTGGAAATTTTAACATACATCTGTTAGTCAATGACAGAAAAAAATTAATCATAAAACTTAGCAAGGGTATAGAAGATTTGAACAATATGATTAAAAAATCTAACCCAATTGAATACCTCCAAGAATGCAAAATCTGTCGCAAGCACACATAGAACATGTACCAAAACAGACTATACTCTGGGCTAAAAATCAAGTCTCAAAAAATTTCCAAGGAAGGAAATAAAGTGTATATTCTGATAACTATGGAATTAAGTTAGAACTCAACAGTGGGAGGATACCTAGAAAATCTCCAAATGATTGAAAATTAAATAACACTCCTAATAACCCATGTGTCAAATGAAAATCAAAATGTAATTCAGAAAATATTTTTAGCTGAATACTAAATATTTCAAACACCAAATATCTACGAGATGAAACTAAAGTAGGACCCAAAGGGGAAGTAAATATTTATGTGTATATATTAGAAAAAGAAGAAAAGTTGAAAATCAATGATATAGGCTTCCAACTCAATAAACTTGGAAAAAACACTAACTTAAGCCCAAGGAAAGTAAAAGAAAATAATAAAAATAAAAGCAGAAAAATTACAAGAGAAAATACACTTGCTAACTTCTATTATGAGTTCAGCGTAACCTTGTCCTAAGACTTGACAAGAACATTTTAAGAAACAGAAGGTAGATGAAGATCTTCATGAATATAAAAGCGACAATCCAAAACAAAATATTAGAAAGTCTAATTAACTGGCTATTTTTCTTTATTCCAGGAAGGCCTTGGAGAAATAAACATTACAAGAAACACTGTAAAAAATTGCATGCCAGCCTCTCTTGTGAAATAATAATAGAAGTCGTTAAATCCTAAATAGTGATAACAAAAATAAAATAACAATAATAAACAAATTATGTGATAGGTTTTTTTATAGGAAGGCAAAGTTAATTTGTCTTCATAAACAGAAGACAAAAATTATTACCATTTTCTCAAAAGATGCAGAATAGCATTTGATAAACTTGAACATTCATTCATTTTTAAAAATAAAGAAAAACTCAGGAAATGAGGAATTGCAAAAAAGATTTTTGAATCTGATAAAGGATATCTTCAAAAAATACCTTAAGTAACATACTCGATGGTGAAATGTGACCATGGGAACAAGACAAAGATTTCCACTATTATTATTTCCATTCAACTACATTGAATTGTGCAAGTAGAAAATACAAAAGATCCTACAAAGAAATTATTAAAATTAATAAGCAAATGTAACAAGGTCAGTGAATATAAGGTCAGTATATAAAAATCAAGTGTATTTCTACATTCCACAGCAAACAATTAAAAAACAAAATTTGAAAAACAATAACATTACAAAAGCATCAAAAAATATCAAATCCTACAAGTGCAATCTTTCCGTATATTCATCATTTAGAAGACTTACTAAAATAAAGTTATTGATTTCCTTCAAATTGACGTATAGATTAATGCAATTCCCATCAAAAGCCTGGGGGGGGTGTGTGTGAACTGACAAGATAATTCTAAAATTTATATGAAAGTTGAAAAAACCTTGAGTAGTTAGGAACATCGTAAAGAGCAAATTTCAAGGCCTTTGACTATCGAATTTCTATACTTTCTATTAAGTTACAATAAATAATGGGGCTGTGGTATTGGTTCGACGATAGATAAATAGAGCAATGTGGAAGGATTGCTCGAGCTCGGGAGTGGGAGACTAACCTGAGCAAGCGTGAGACCCCATTTCTACCAAAAAAACAAGAACAAAATAACCCAGCCAGGCATTGTGGCATGTGCCTGTAGCCCCAGCTGAGGAGGCTGAGGCAGGAAGATCATTTAGAGCCCAGGAGTCAGAGGTTTTAGCGACAAAGGCGCCACTGCACTCTACCTAGGGCAGCGAGTGAGACTCTGTCTCAACAAATACAAACAAGGCAACTGAGCACCCCTCCTCACAAACCTCACACTTTCAAAAAAAATTAAATTAAAAAAATTAAACTTAAAAAAAAATAGAGCAATGGAAGACAGCAGTGATTTGGAAATAGATATTCACGAACATTGTTACTTGATTTATTTCTTGGGCCTCAGTGCAGCTCAGAGAGGAAAGCATGGTATTTATAATGCCTTTTTTTATTTTAAAACTTTTAAAAATTTTATTTTTAATTGACAATAACTATATATATTTATGAAGTACAATGTGATGTTGTGATATATGTATACATTGTGTAATCAGGCTAATTAACATATCCATCACCTTGCATACTTACCATTTCTTTGTGGTGAAAACATTTGCAATCTATCCTTTTAGCAATTTTGAAATATACAATGCGTAATTATTCAGTGGTATTTTCAATACATGATTCTGAAACAAGTGACTATTCATATGAAAAAATACTAGTTGATTTCTTTCTCACATCAAAAATTAATTTCAGGTAGAATACATACCTAAATATAAAAGAAAAAAACATAAAGTTTCTGGAAGAGAACCTAGGAGAATATCTTGATGACCTTGGGAAATGGAAAAATTTCTTAAGCAGGACATAGAAAATATAAGATAACTTCCATTTCATTAAAATTAAGACCTACTATTCATCAAAAGAAATGACAGAGAAAGTGAACAGGCGAGGACCAGACCAGAAGAAATTCTCAATGCACATATCTGACAAGAACTTTGAGCCAGAAAACATGTTTTTTTGAACTTCATCAACCCAATTAAAAATAAGCAAGAGACTTGAATAGGCCTTTCACCAAGGAAGATATCCAATACGTCTGCAAATGGCCAATAAGCTCAACATTGGGAAATGCAAATTAGAACCACAAGGGGACACTATTTCATAATCCCCAGAAGAGTTAAAACTAAAAAGCCAATGCCAAATTTTGGCAAGAATGTGGAGCTACTGGGTCACAAGTAGCCAAGCAATTCTACTCCTGTGTCCACAAGAGAAATGAGTGCATACGTCCACCAAAAGATATGTACAGAATTCTCATAGCAATTTATTCATAATAGCCAAATCCTAGAAATGATCCCAATTTCCAGCAACAGAAAAATAGATAAAATGTGATGCATTTGGTATGGAATAGTGCACAGCAATAAAAAAGAACAAACCACCAAAACATGCAACAACATAAATGAATATCACAGATATTAGGTTGAGTGAAAGAAGCCAGTAGTTTATGTCTTCCGATTGGACCCTACCTGATGTAAGTAGATACTATGTGATAAAAGTTCAAGAACAGACAAAATTAAACTATAATGATAGGGTCAGAATATAAGTTATATTGGTGATATTGACTAGGAAAGGGTAGGAAGGAGTCTTTGAGGTATTGGTTGTATTCTGTATTTTGATTAGTATGGTAGGTACACAGTTATACACACAGGTAAACATTCATTAAGCGCTTCACTGTATGCAAGTTAGACTTCAATAAAAGAGTATTGAGCTGCCCTTTCAAATCCATTTTCCTATTTACCACCTTTTCCTTGTCAAATTATAAGCACATTTTTATGTTATAGATATTACCTCTTGATCTATTAGTCATACTACATTTTTTCTTATCTATTATTAATTTTGTCCACTGATTCTGGTTTTTTTTAATTTAAGAATATTACGGGGGTACAAATATATTACCTTTGCACCACCCAAGTCAGAGCTACAAGTGTGCCCATCCCCCAGAAAGTACCTGCCACACCCATGGGTAAATATGCCTAGCCTTCCTTTTATATCTCCTGGCTCTTTAGCTATGGTTAGCAAGGTTTCAAGGCTCCAGATTGTACATGTAGTTCCCCTAACATTTATAAGATTTTTATTCAATCATTTTTATGTACTTAAACCTTTCATCTATATGTAGTTATTTTTGGATATATTGTATGTTATGGTCTACATTGTGTCCCCTAAAATTTCTCATGTTGAAATAATCTCTAATGTAACTATTTGGAGATAGGACCTCAAAGAAGGTAATTAAGGTTAAATAAGGTCATAAGGGTGGGGACCTGGTCCTAGAGGATTAGTGTCTTTATAGGAAGAGACACCAGAGCTTGTTCTCTCCACCATGTGAGGATACAGCGGGAAGGTGGCCATCTACAAGCCAGGAAGAGAGTCTTCTTCAGGAAGAATCCTGCTGGCACCTTGATCTTGGATCTCCCAGCCTCCAGAATGGTGAGAAAATAAATTTCTGTTGTTTAAGCGACTCAATCTACGTATTTATTATGGAAGCCAAGCAAACTAAGGCAGTGTGTTACGGGAATCTATTTTTATTTTCTTCCAGGTGCATAAATCAATCCTTTTTAAATAAGCTTCTTTTCCCCACTCATTGAATTTCTCAAATATTTTGGGATCAGTGTCTGGATTGTCTAGTCTATTACATTGATACGTTTGCCATTTCTATACACATTTCAATACTATGTGAAGGAAAAAATGCCCAGAAATACCCAAGAGAAGAAAAAGGAGAAGGAAAAGGAAGAGGAGGAGGAGGAGAGGAAGAGGAAGAGAAGAAGGAAAAGAAAAGGGGTGGGGACAGACATCAGACTATACTGTAAGGTCCCTGAAATCAAATTAATATATTGCTGCCATTGGGGATACATTAGAAGTATGTTTTCACACATTGCTGGTGGAAATATGAAGAGTATAGTGTTTGTGGAAAACAATTTGGCTAACATCTATAAAATTATAATACATATTCCTTTAAAATCCAGCCATTTCAACTCAGAGTATATCTCCTATAGAAATAAAAGCACTAAGTACATAAAGATGTGAGTACTAGGATGTTCATTTCATTATCCTTCCAAATGGTGATGAACTGTAAATAAAGTTAATATCTCTATCAGTAGAGAAATGGCTGAATAAACTGTGAAGCATTCACATTCTGGAATATTATGTAGCCCATTATAGAAAACAAATTAGAGCTATCTGAGGATTTGGGAGGATTTCCAAAAGGCATCACTGAGTTAAGAAAAGCAAGATAAACAAAAGGTTGTATATTATGATCCTACCTGTGTAAGTTAATCAATCGCAATAAACTTTTTGATAGGTATATGTATATGTATAATGAGTTCTATGTAGATACTTACAGAAATATGGAAGAATTCAATATAGATTATTAATATAAGTAGACAGTGAGGGCAAGTACAGAGAAAAGGATTAAGTATTTGGGGAAAAGAGGGGGGCACAGTAAGAAAAAGCAGGTATGTGACTATATCTATACATTTGCATAAAATTGTGTATGTGTAGTAAAATATGCACAAAGTTGTTAAAAATAATTTTGACATAAAAAGAGAAATTGCTGAAAATTAATAAACTGAGATTAAGCACAAGAAGTTACAGTAACAACCTGGGAAAAAGGGATGAAACAAAAGAGGGAAGATCAGAAATTAAAGAAATAAGAAAAAGAAACTGTAAAGATGAGTAATAAAATCAAAACTGAGTAATTTTAAAAGACTGATAAATTCAACAAACCTCTGGCAAGGTTGACCAAGGAGAAAGGAAGAAAGCCTGCGTGCGCCAGTGCGTAGAAACGGAGAGACATCTGCCAAATGCTGTGACCGATTGTCCCAGGAATCTAGGTGTGGAAGAGGAATTAAACTCCACTTACTGCAACAATTTACACAGTGGCTGAGTTCTCGCTCCGCTTAAGAGCATCTATAATCACACGTGTACCTACATAACCAGCGCAACACCGCAACGGTCTTGCAGTAGGAAGATCTGGATTAAAGCAGACATCTGCCACGGCAGGCCAGTGAGAAACAAAATCAACTTTCCTAACATTTATTGAGGGTTTTACTTTGTCTCAAGGCTTATGCCAAACGTTTTTGATGCATACTTGTTTAATCCTCCTAAAAACCCTGTAAGGTATGAACTATTATCACCATTATTATTTTACTTATTTTTTCAGATGAGGAAATTTCAACACAAAGAAATTAAATAATTTGTCCGGGGTCACTTAACTAATAAGTGGTAAAGCTGGAACCATCCCAGGTCCTCTTGGCCTCGGTTTCCCATTTATGGAAAGTGGCTAGTGACCGCTATCTCAGAGGGGAGGACCTCAAAACAAAGAGATCAGGAGGTTGAATATATGTTGAAAACCGTAAAGGTGGACAAATATTACTTACAGAGGTGTGGTTTCCAGAGTCAAACGAATCCGGGTTTAAGTCTGTCTGTGCAATTGAAAAGTGGTCTTGAGAAAGTGACTCTCTAAACCTCAGTTGAGGGTTGCCAGATTTAGCAGAATACAAACACAGAAAGTTGAGTTAAATCTGATTTTCAGATAAACGATGAAAAATTTTTGGCATAAGTATGTTCCACACGACATCCGGGACATAATTATACTAAAACAATTGTTCATTTGCAATTCAAATTTGACCGGGTAGCAACCCTTCCTCAGTTTTCTCATTTGAAAGATGAATAAGATCAAAGTGACTAACTGCCTGGTACCTCAGTGTCACCAATCTTGCAGCTGTCTCCAAACATCCACCCTCTTCTTCTCCCTTAGTAACAGAACACTGATTTTTAGCTGGGCATATAGCTACCCAACTAAATGATTACATTTCCTAACCTCGCTGTGGGAAGAAATGGCCATCTAAGTTCTGACCAGTGAGGAGGTGAGAGGGAGTGCAAAGTATAGGGAGTGGGGTTTCTAGAAACTTCTCCTGAAAATGAAAGGATATGCTCATCCTTTTCTTTCTTTTTCTCACATGGATGTAATGGCTGTGATTCTGTTACAGCAAATTCTGTCCTAGACCATAAGGATTAGCCACACACCCCCTGGGGTTGGCAGACATAAGAGCTGGAAAGATTAGGCGTTAATGACCACTGGCAGTGGGCCTCACCTTGACTGCACCTTAGAATCACCTGGGCACCACTGAAAACTCCCAATGCCCCAACAAGTAAACCAAAACTTCTGTGGACATCTGAATTTTTAAAATGGTTTTAATTAATTAATTTTCTAGTTGACACATTGTCATTGTACATATTTATGGGGTACAATGTGTTGTTTTGAGACATATCTATCTTGGATCACGAGCCAATCAAGGTAGTTAGTGTATCCATCACCTCATGCATTTATCATTTTTTTTTTTGCGGTGAGAACATTCAAATGCTACTCTTCTAGCTATTTTGTAATATATAAAATTTTAGTGTTAACCATTTAAAGCTTCATAGGGTCACATTGTACCGCAGAGGGGAGAACAACTGTTTTAAATTTTCTTCAGTGTTTTCCAAATAGTGCCCAATGAATGATAAGAATCACTATGCCCGTCTAGTGGAAATTATGGTACAGTAGGTTTAGGTGGGGGCCCAGGAATCTGGTTTTTGTTGTCATTGTTTAGTTTTTAAACCAAGCACTCCAGGTGACGTCTGTCTTCAGTCAGCTGGGGGAGACACTGTGTCTAGCTCTGTGGTCCCCAATCCCCAGGCTGTGGCCTGGTACCAGTCCGTGGCCTGTTAGGAAATGGGCCACACATCACCACCTGAGCTCCGCACCCTCCCCATCATGACAACCCACCCGCTACCCCCGTCCGTGGAAAAATCGTCTTCCATGAAACCAGTCCCTGGTGCCAAAACGGTTGGGGACCACTAGCTAGCTTAATGAGCATCAGAATAACCTTCGAGAACTTGGTGGGGGTTTTTTTAACAGTTTTATTGAGGTATATTTTACATATCATAAAATTCACCCATTTCAAGTGTACAATTCAATGATTTTTAGTGACTTTACTGAGTGGCACCATTAATCCGTTTTAGGAAATTTTATCCCCCAGCAGATCCCTCCCGCCCATTTCCAGTTAGTTCCCCTTCCCATCCCCAGCTCCAGGCAACCTCTGATCTACTTTCTGTCTTTACAAATTTGCCTTTTCTGGACATTGCATATAAATGGAATCGTGCACTATGTGGTCTCGTGTCTGGCTTCTTTCACTTAGTATGATGTTGTTGAGATTCATCCATGACATAGCATGCGCCAGGAGTTTGCTCCTTTTTTGCTAAGCGGTATTTGCAGAGTTTGTTAAAACTCAAACCTCCTCCTGGGCTTCACCCACCTAGAGATTCTTTTTCAGTGGAATTTGCAATTCTAACAAGCTCTCACCTGATGCAGGTGCTGGTCCACCGACCACACCTTGAGTAGAACTGCTCTAAAAGATGCCAGACCACAAACTGATTCATTTGACACACCTGTCTGCTAGGTGCAATTTCCTAATGAGTGACAGAATGTCGTCATGAAGGCTCCCTGGGCACATGGGCTCATCCTGAGAGGCTCATCACCAGAAGTTGTCTTTTATTTTTACTTTGTCATCTACTGAAAAAGGTGTCACTGCACACAGGTCCCTGCCAAAAGTTTAGAGACCATTTAGAAAATTAAAAGGAAATAAGGTCGTCAATATTCAAGATCATTATAACTGGAAAGAAACTGTTTCATTTCACTAATAATTGAAAAGATAAAAAAATTGAAATCATGTTAATATATCAAATTATCAGTCATATATTTAAATATCAAATATTCAGTGTTGATGAGGGCATAGTAAAATAAGTGCCCCATTTATGGCTGGTGGAAGATTAAGTGGTAAAGTCATTTTGAAGGATAACATAGCAATATTGTCCATATCAAGGTCTTCAAAATGTTCACGCCTCATTCTCAAAGTCATAGAATTTGTGGTACAGCATTGAGATTTGAACCCAGATAGTCTTACTCCGAAGTCTGAGCTATTAACCACTGTGCCACATTTTGTCTTAAAGGAGTTTATAGTCTAGTTAGAGAAGAAGATACACTTTTCTGCAGAGTAAATAAAGGAGCAAACATTTTTTTAACGGAGGAGGGGAAGTGATAAAGATACAGTACAGGTGGAGCATGTAACTAACCACTCTTAAGGTTTTCATATTACAAAATGTATAATTGATCCTAATGCTTAATGTAATCTTTCTGACAAGGTGGTTCATAACAGATAACAGATATTTAGAGGTGCGTCGGTGAGTCTGGGCTCACTTTTCTAATGAGTAGATCTTCCCTGGAAGGGCTGGACTCGGTGACTCTCAGCAGAGCTTGTTCACGTGATTTAGTTGTAAGGTTGTTGGGCATTGGTAGGTTGGCAGGAAGCTAGCTAGTCCCAGCTGGCCTCACCCACGTGCCCAGTAGTTTGCTGGTTAGGAGCAACAGGGGTGATTGTGCCACATTTGTCACCTCCTGCCAACTAGCTCAGGCCTCTGCACATGGCAGGCTAGCCCAGACTTATTCAAATGACTGCAGGTTTCAAGGGAAGCAAAAGAAGGCATACCCTAGTGAGCAAGTTTTATGGAGATGAATTTTTGGCTACCTTTATAATCTGGCACAGTGTGCCGTCTGCAAAACTGTTGACATCCCACTCATGTGCAACATGTGCTTGTCCTATTGTCAGACCCTCCAGAATACCATCCAACGACAGCATCGGGGTTACAGTCTGGGATTCTATTTCTAAAAATTAATCCTAAAGAAATAACTAGAAATGCACATACATACACAACACTGTTGGAGGCGGTGCTGTTTTTAATGTTGAGAATCTAACTGAAAACTTAAATGTTCAACACAGTGGAGAAAGGGGCCACACACGCTTTAATGTAGTCAGTATGTTACAGAGGCCAAGAGCACTGATTTGTACTCTAATTTATATGAGTTCCAATCCCAGTTCTGCCAATTGCTGGCTGTTGCATGCCTGGGGGCTAATCACTTAATGTCTCTTCTGCCTCAGTTTCCTCATCTGTAAAATGGGAATAATAACATCACCTAGCTCACAACAGTACAGCAATTCCTAAAAATATTAAATACCGAATTACCATAAGATCTAGCACTTTCTTCTAAAAGTAGGGACCCAAACAGATATTTGTACACCATGTTCATGGCAGCACTATTCACAATAGTTATAAGGTGAAAGCAACCCAAGTGTCCATGGGTAGATGAATAGATAAACAGAATGTGTTTTATTCCTACAATGAAATATTATTCATCCTTGAAAAGGCAGAAAATTTGACACATGTTACAACATGGATGAACCTCGAGGACATGATGCTAAGTGGACTGCCAGTCACAAAAGGAGAAATGTTGTATAATTCCATTTACATGAGGCAACAAGATAGTCAAGTTCACAGAGATGGACAGTAGAGGGGAGGGGGAGGGGAAGAGGAGGTGCTGTTTAGTAGGTACAGAGTTTCCGTTTGGGAAGCTGAAAACCTCCTGAAGGTGGATGATGGGGATCACTGCACAACACTGTGAATGTGATTAATGCCACTGAACTGTACTCTTAAAACTGGTTAAAATGGTAAATTTTATGTTAAATATATTATACCACAATAAAAGATGGAAAAAAATATTGCCTACCTTATAGAGTCTCTGTGAGAAATAAGGAGTTAATATATGCAAAACATTAAGGTAGTGGCTGGTACACAGAAAGCATGATGTGGTATCTGTTTGACAAATAAAGATCCCACATATTTTCAAAGAATATTAACGTGTTAAAATACTCATGAGAAAAGGTTAAATAAAAATACAGAATACATTTTTCAAACTATGCATTACCAATAAAATTCCAGTTTTGCTTAAAATATTTTTAAGATCCATGTATTTGTACACATAGGAAAGAAAGAATGCAATCAATTGCAACAAAATGTTAGCCCGGTTAGTTCTGGGTGATGAGATTTTAAGTGATGTTTTTCTGGATGTATTTTTGATTTTTCCAACATGGCCAAAGACCACATGTTATTTTTATGAGCATCACTCTTAATAATGCTTTCAGGTGTTTAAGGAGAGCTTTTACGGGCCCAATATCCTGTTTACATTTCCTCATTAACTGGAGGTGCCTTTCTCTTTCCAGAAAAATAGACCACGCACATGCCATGTCCACGTTCTGTTTATTCTCCCCAAAAACTTCATCTATGTGCCCAAGACAGATCGAGGTCTCTCTCATAAGACCTCAGAACATTCTGCATTCACATTCTGCATTCGAATGAATTTTGAGAAGCACCAGAGACAAGGAGACTAGAACTTCAAGGAGTTCACTAGAACAGGAAGGAGACTTTCTTGCCTGACTCCATGCTGAGAACTTTCACGACATGCTTGTGCTTTTGTCTCTGCCTAGCGGGATCCTATTCTTCAGCCTTTGTCAAAATACTTTCCCTTTTTTAAGGCCCTAGTGGATTGCCCATCTTTCTGCAGCCTCTCCCAGTTCTCCAGGAGGAGAGGAGGTCCCCAAAATCTGAGTTGCCAAGGCAGTTGGCAATTGCCCACGTGGCTCTCTCTTGATGTAGCTCTCTCTACAACTAAAATATGAGCTTCCTGAGAGCCAGGATGGTACTCACTCAGCTCTGCAGCAGGAGCTCAAATAACAAATATTAGGTACAAAAGTATTTTGCTCAGTGCCACCTTGACTTTGACACATCCCTACTGGTATCCGCAAGCTCATATGTTAAATGAAGAGCCCATTCCTATCTACTCTGTATCTATATGGCTGATAAGAGAACATGAAGACCCAATAGATCATTTGGGGTGAGGAACAGACAAAAACAAAATCTCTTATTCAGAAAGTTCCACAATTATCCCAAAGGATCATGGACATAATCATGAATGTGCTTGACTCCGACTTAGGGAGTTGGGCCCAAAACATTGCACTGGTCATAGCTTTGATTTATGCTGCTAGAAATGGAAATGTTTCAACTATATTCACCTGAATAATTGAGTTCATTGCTTGGGAGAAGAACAATTGAGCATTCAACTGTCGGGAGAGGAACAATTGAGTACACTTCATTGTTTGGGAGAGGACTGATTGAATGTTCCATTGCTTGAGAGAGGAACAATTGGTCATGAAACAATCTGGAAGAGAAATAATTAGGCATTCCATTGTTGAGAAGAGGAACAATTTAATATCCCATTCCTTAGAATAGGAACGTTTAAGGACTCACTTTCACCAATTTAGGACCCTATTCTACCGAAAAGTTAGTTTCCAAGTCATTTATTTATTTGAAACAGAGACCACAGTTGCCTAAAAAATCATCTTTGTACTTATTTGTAGGATTCCAGAGTTGTACCTTCATTCCCCTCGAAATTTGTTAGATTTCCATCATACGTGAAATAGAATGGTAGTTTCAATTTCACTTACATTATACCACCAATTCTAATATTGCACCAGTAAGGAAGTGTGTTCCCCAACCAGCTCTGCATGCCAAGAAGTTGTATTACTGTCTTCACTGCAAACAAGTGACCTCTTTCTCCACTGCCCCATCAATGGCCTGACACAGGTGGACAGACTAGAGACTCCAGCCAGGTCGTTTTAACTCTCAAACATTCTGCATGAAGTAAAATTGACTGTGTGTATAGGCATAAGAGAAAGTCACTCCTCAGGGAGTACTGAATAGAGTATTGACTCAAATGTTTTGTATCCAGAAGTCAGTGATAAATAAATCTAAGGTTAAATCTCAGAGTTCCATTGCTTTGTATATCCGGTCTCCCAGGAGTAAGTGGTACCATCTGCTTAGCCAGAGGAACATTTCAAAGCTTTCATTCTCTTCAAGCTGTTTGTCCCCATGCAGGAACTGAGATGAATCTCTGACAGTGACAATATCCTTCAACTAGGATTTTAAATAAACCCTTCTATCTTTCTTCCTTTCCACTTTAATATCTATGGTAGATTGTTTGCAAAACTGGCCACCATGGTTACCCTCCCTGTCATCACACCCTTGGGTAGCCCCCCACCCCACCAACTCTGAGCTTGGCCACATAACTTAATTGACTAATGCAACAACAGAAAATTCAATGCAGAGACTTGAAAAGTGCTTATGCACTGGGGCTTGCTCTATCTATTCTTAAAACTGCTCTCATGTGAGGAAGCCTAGCCTAGCTTGCTGGATGATGAAAGACACTGCTGCCCTAACTGACAGTCTGCCAACTGCCAGGAGCATGAGTGAGCTCATGACCATTCGGTCACCACTCAATCTGCCAGATGACACCAGACTCATAAGCAAGCCCAGCAGAGATCAGCCAAGATGACCCCAAACCGAAAGAACGAGCTGACCACAGAATCATAAGCTGAACAAATGGTTGTTGTTTTAAGCCAGGATTATTAAACAGCAAAATCTAACTGCTACAGAAATTGATACCTGAAAGCAGGTGGCTGCCACAACCAAAATCTAAAACACATGGCATTGGCTTTGGGACCAGTGGATGGAGCCTTGAAAAAGGGCAAGGAAAATGTTAGTGAAGGCTAGAAAAATGGTGAGCTGGCTGTTAGTGCGAAATGGAAAGTAGAGAGAAAACTGCAATGGATATATGGAAAAATATTGACCTGTGATATACAAGGTGGAACAATGAGCAATGCTGCCTTCTGTGGTAACTGGGATGAGAGCAAACATACAACTTTTGTACCTTGGCAAAATTATTGCCAGGCATAAGGTTGAAAGGATCAGTTGGTTTATTTAGGTGCCTGTGATAAGATATGGGACAAGAGACAGTAGATGGAGAAAGAATTGCCCAGCGGAATCAGAATTTAGAAGAAAAATAGAAGAATGAGCATTTGGTGGATGGAAACATAAATGTATTGCTCAATCTCAGGCTCTTGAGTTGGTAAAAGATTCTCAAAGTAAGTAATGGCCTCAAGGGTAAGATAAATCAAGGGTATGGCTCTAAGATACTTTGTAAAGATCTCTGAAATATTTAATGTCTGCCTATCGACATTCTTAGCAGAGAAAAGGGCTTGTAAGAATCTTAGGGCAATTGTCCCGGAGTAGAGAGAGGCTTTCGTGGAGTGGATTTATATTGGATACATAGAATGTCCACAAAGTGTTAGGGGACTTAATAAAATAGTCATTATCTTTAACTGGATGGGACTGATATTGCTCAAATTGCAAAAAGACCTCTGGGCCCCCAACTTTATATAGGCACAAAGAAGCCATAAAAAGCTACAAGCTGCCAACACACGTGTCATTTCTTACAAAAAAGAAAGGATGTCTGAAAAGATAGGATCAAGATAATGGACACTTGAAAACAATAGACCTAGAGTCTGTCTCAAAGAGTTAAACTTAGCTCTGATCAAGGAAAATTTGCTGTCTCCAGGGTATGGGACAAGGCAACATTTGCCTGGAGGGATTTCAGAATTGCTATGGACCATGATTGTTGTCTCATTATTTTGACTTTGATGGTTGTCCTTCCTTGTCTTACTATGGGATATTGCGTGTGTGGGTCAGAAATCTCTTCTTTAGTTCAAGGTCTCCAGATCAAGAATACCCACATTCAAAGAACCACACCCAAAAAGCCTCATCTATATCTGGACCTGATGAAAATCAGGAGATCCTAGACTTTTTTTAGGGGGTATGGGTAATATTTTGATACATTCATATAACATGTAAAGGTCAAATCAGGGTAATTAGGATATCCATCACCTTATTTATTTTTTCTTTATGCCGGGAACATTAAAATTATTCTCTTCTAGATATTTTAAAATGTAAAATAGACTACTGTTAACTATAGTCACTGTATTGATCTTTAGAACACTAGGTCTTAATTCCCCTATTTAACTGTATATCTGCACCCACGAACCAACATCTCTTCATACTCCACCATCACCCTTCTTAGCCCCTGGTGACCACCAATCTGCTCTTTATCTTCATGAGATCCACTTTTTTTGAGCTCCCATATATGATATGAATGAGAACATGTGATGTTTGTCTTTCTGTGCCTGGCTTATTTCACTTAACATAATGACCTCCAGTTTCATCCATGTTGCTGCAAATGACAGGATTTCAACAAGGTTCCTCCTGTTATTTATTTCTAGTTTTATTCCACTATGGTCATAAAAGATATTTGATATTATTTCTACTTTTTTGAATGTATTGAGACTTGTCTTATAGCCTAAAATGTGCTCTATTCTGGAGAATGTTCCATGTGCTGACAAAAAGAATGTTCTGCAAGAGGTGGATGAAATATTTTGTAAATGTCAGCTAGGCCTAATTGGTCTAACATATAGTTTTTATTTTGCTTGTTTGTTTTTGAGATAGGGTCTTGCTCTGTTTCCCAGACTGGAATGTGGTGACTCACTCCAGGTTGCTCACAGCAACCTCAGACTCCTAGGCTTAAGCGATTCTCCTGCGTCAGCCTCCCAAGTAGCTGAGACTGCAGGCTTACACCACCATGCCTGGCTAATTTCTCTATTTTCTGTACAGACAGGGTCTTGCTATATTGCTCAGGCTGGTCTGAAACTCGTGGCCTCAAGTGATCCTACCATCTTGGTCTCTCGAAGTACTAGGATTACAGGCATAAGCCACCATGTCTGGCCCTAGAATATAGTTTAACTCTGATGTTTCTTTGTTGATCTTCTATCTAGACTGTCTGTCCATTACTTAGAGTGGGGCATTGAAGTCCCCTACTATTATTGTATTGTAGTATATCTCTCCTTTTAGATATATTAAGATTTGCTTTATATACTTGGTGCTCCACTGTTGGGTGCATCCTAGACTATAATCCTGGTGCTAAAATTGGATGATATTTTGGAGAGTCTGGAGATAGGACAAGCATATTTTGCACGTGAGTGGAATGTAAACAGATTGCAGGGGGCACTCTGTGGTAGACAACAAAAGTAGCCAAAAATTTGTCTTAAAAAGACTTACACACTGGGGGTTTGCTCTTTCTTGCTTCTCTTGAAACCCACCATCGTTTGAAGAAGACTGGGCTAACCTGCCACGTGCAGAGGCCTGAGCTAGCTGGCAGGATGGTGACAGCAGAGGTGAAGTCACCTCTACTGCTCCTAGCCAGCAAACTACCAGAAACATGAGTGAGGCCAGCTGGGACTAGCTAGCCTCCACCCAAACTACCAACGTCCAACAACCTTACAACTAAATGCAAACATGTGAGCAAGCTCAGCTGAGCAACACCAAGTCCAGCCAGTCCAGAAGATCTGCCTATCATAAATGTGAGCCCAAACTCACTGACACACCTGTATATCTATGATCTATTATCAGCCACCTTGTCAGAAAGGTAACATAAAACCATTGGGATCAATTAATGTTTTTTAATATGGAAACCTTAAAACTGGTTAGTTACATGCTTCATCCACACTTTATTTTTATCACTTCCCCTCCTCCATTAAAAAAAATTTGCTCTTTTATTCACTCTGAAGAAAAGCTTGTCCTCTTCTCTAACTAGACTGTAAACTCCTTCAAGAGAAAACATGGCATACTGGTTAATAGCTCAGACTTTGGAGTAAGATTATCTGAGTTCAAATCTCAATTCCACAACTACAAGTTTGGTGACTTTGAGTAAGTTACTTACTTCACTGTGCTTAACTTCTTCAGTCTTAAAATAGGGATGATAATAATGATAATCACCTCTAGGTCTTTGAGAGGATTATATGAGTCAACAAGT
>CAUYSK010021810.1:0-16431 GCA_963575035.1 Avahi laniger
ATGTGTACACAAAGAGTGCAATGTGCACCACGCAATGGGATGGACATATTTGAAACCTGGACTGAGGGGGGGAGGGGGGGCAAAGGCAACACACGTAACCTAAACATCTGTACCCTCATATTATGCTGAAATAAAAAAAAATGGTTAATAAACATAAAAATATTTATTATCTCACAGTTTCTGTGGGTCAGGGGTTTGATAGTTGCTCAGATGGATAGATTTGGCTCTCAGGATCTTTCCTTAGGCTGCAGTCAGTGCAGGCTGCATCATCTGAAGATCTGAAGAGGATACAATGAGCTTCCAAGGTGGCTCACTTACAGCGCTGTTGGCAGGAGGCTCCGGTTCCCCAATGTGTGGGAAAGCACATGTATTTTGTGATTCTATTCATTTTGAATTTTGAGAAATGACAATATTATACAGATAGAAAACATTTCGAAGTTTGTCTGGGTATCGGGAAAAACAATAGTGCTGAACTGTAAAGAGGAACAAGGAAAGTTTTCGGGTGATAGCTTGGAATAGCGATTGCACAACAGTACACATTTACAAAAGCTCATCCAACTGTGCATTTAACATTGGTGACTATAAGATATGTAAATCATGCCTCAATAAATTTATTAAAATGTCAGTCAGTATAATTCTGCACATTAACAATAATCGAGAATCATACAAATGTCTCAATAGATGCAGAAAAAGTATTTGATAAAATTTAACTTCCATAAATGATAAAGTCTCACAGCAGGTTAAGAATAGAAGAAACTTCCTTAATCTGATGAAAAGGTTATTACCAAAAATAAAAAAAAAAAAACAAAAGAAAAAGAAAGAAAGAAAGAAAAAAGCTAAAATGTAAAAAGACTAACACCAAATGTTGTGGAGGATACAGGACACTTGGTACTCGTATTTGCTAGTGGTAATAGAAAATAGCACTATTACTGTAATAAACTGTTCTGAAGTTTCCTATAAAGTTCAACAGACTTAATCTATGACCCAACAGTTTCTGCCCTAGGTATTAACCCAAGAGAAATTAAAACTTTGATTCAAAAAAGGACTTTATGGAAATATTTATAGCAGCTTTGTTTATAATCGCCCCAAACAGGAAACAGCTTAAATGTTCATCAAATAGGAGAATAAATAAAAACTTATGTCATGGTAAAAATATTTTGCTGTTCAAATAAGCCAAATGCAAAAGAATACATGCTCTATGATTCCATGTATGTAAAACTTTAGAACAGACAAAACTAAAACTGTGACAGACATCAGAATATTTGCCTATGTGGTGTAAGTAGTGGCTGAAAGGAGGCAAGATAAAATTGGAGGGAACATAGAAACATTTTATATTTTTATTGGGGATACTGGTTACATGGGTATATTAAAATTCATAAGATCTATGCATTTTTCTATATGTAAATTTTACCTTTATTTAAAACACTTCAAATTTTTAATTAAACATTTGCTGCATTCTCAATTATAATCAAAAATAAATAACCTTGCATATTCCTTATTGGTAATATTTTATAATTAGCCTCTGAGTTATATAGTCACAGGTCTTAATAACTTATGTTGGGCTAAAGGATATTTTTTAAAAATTAGTTCTGAATTTTCTACATGCAAAGAAACAAAACAAAACAAAAACCTCACAAAAATCTATAGCTGAAATCCTACTCAAAGGTAAAGTATTAAATATTTTCTCACTGATTTCAGAAATAAGATAAGGATATCAACTATCACCACTTTTATACTCAGTTTTTTACTGGAGAATATAACCAGTACGATATGGCAAGAAAAACAAATAAAAATAAAGAGTAGAAGAGAAGAAAGAACTAAAACTGTGCATATTGACAGAAACATGATTAAGTAAATAAAAGATAATAAAGAAAATACATAAAAATATTGGAATTGTTAGGTAAATTTAGCGAGTTTGCTGGATACAAAGTCTATATTTAAACAATTTTGTTTTGTTTTGTTTTGTTTTTATAGACAGTGTCGCTATGTTGCCCAGGCCAGAGTGAAGTGGCTATTCACAGGGATGATCATAGCACACTGCAGCCTCAAACTCCTGGCCTCAAGTGATCTCCAGCCTCTTACCTCAGCCTGCTAAGTACCGTGACTACAGGCATGCACCACCACACCCAGCTTCAAGGTAGATAATTTTATTTCTATGGATTAATAATCAACACTTAGAAAGGGAAATGAAAGAAATAATTCCATTTATAAACAAAAAGCATCAAATGCATAGGAATAAATCTAACGAAAGATTTTTAAGATAACTATATTGAAAATTATACAAAAATCAATGCGATCCACCATATTAATTGACCAAAGAAGAAAAACCACGTGATCATATCAATTGAAGCAAAAAAAAAAAACTTAATAAAATTCATTTCCTGTTTGTGGTAAAAACACTCAGCAAACTAGAACAAAGGGGACCTTTCCTCACCTTGATAAAGAGTGTCTACAAAAAACCATACAGCTAATTTCATACTTAATGGTGAAAAACAAAGTGCTTTCCACCTAAATTCTAGAACAAGAGCAGGATGTGAGGTCTCATCACTTTTGTTCAACACAGTACTGGAAAAACTAGCCAGTACGATAAGACAATAAAATGAAATAAAAGGCATACAAATTGAAAAGGAAAAAATAAAACTGTCCCTATTTACAGAAGCCATAATTATCTACATTAAAAAAATCCCAAGGAATATAAAAAAATTAATAAATAAGCTCAGCAAAGCCAAGATACAAGCTCACTAGGATACAAGGTCAATACACAAAAATCAATTGTATTTCTATATACTAAAAATGAACAAGTAACTGACTTTAAAAACACAATATCAATTATAATCATTCACAAGGAAAATTTAATGAAATTGAATTCATTGAATTAAATTTTTCCTATTAAGAGAGTGAAAATGTAAGCCACAGGCATGGAAAAGATATTTTCAGTGTACATATCCAGCAAAGAAATCCTGTACAATATATATTGGCAAATTGCTAAGGAAAAGTTAGATGACGTTCACAAAAATGGCTAAAGATCTAAGCAAACATAACACAAAAGAGGATCTCCGATAAATGGATGAAAAGTTGCATGATATTATCAATAATTTGGGAAATGCAAATTAAAACCATCATCAGATAATGCTACACCCCCCTGTGAAGGGGCTGACAATAACAAGTGTTGATGCTAACAAGGAGCAACTGGAATGCTCATGTATCATTGAGGAAGTTTAACATTGTATAACCATGATAAAAAGTGTTTTAAAGTATCTTTTAAATCTGAACAAACTTACACTCTGTGATCCAGCACTTGAATCCCCTAGTATATACCCAACAGAAATGATTGCTTATATCCACCAAAACATTTCCAAGGATATTCAAACAGGTTTATTCACAGTATCCCCAAACTGGAAAGCACACTTATATACAACAGTGATATAGCTCATATATATATGGCCATTTTATATCAATAGACCATATATAAAATAATATATGATAAACACATAATATATATCTATATGTAATATATAACATACATTACATGTAATATTAATATAATATATAACAAATAAAAGTATGAAAGATAGCTGGGACTATACACACCAAAATCATGATTGTGATGGGCTCTCAAGTTGGAAGGGAGAATGAAATTAGGAGAGGTCACGCCTGTAATCCTAGCACTCTGGGAGGCTGAGGTGGAAAGATAGCTTGAGGTAAGGAGTTTGAGACCAGTCTGAGCAAGAGCAACACTCCGTCTCTACTAAAAATAGAAAAATTAGCCAGGCAACTAAAAAGTATATTAGCAAATTTAAATTCTTAAGAAAAATAAAAAAAGAGAGGTCAAAGAAAGTTCTGAATTGGTCAATAATCTTTTATTTTCTTCATTTAGAAGATAAACTAAACAGTATCACCCTCAGACCTAGGAAATAGTTGTCTCTTCTTTAAACTTTCTCACATAATCATAAGCCCTCAAAAATACAGATGTATTTTAAAAACATGTGCATAACTCTTTCACTTGGAATTCATACTCAGTGCTATAAGATGAAACATGCATGAAGTATGGCAATAATTGTTTACATTATTATGTGAAGATAATATTTTGAGACAGTGAGAATCATCATTTATAAGTGGTGAGATTATAATGAACTTAAAATATTTTATATGTTTTATAATAATATTTTTGATATAACCTTATTGCAGTGAACACAATATATTATAAAATTCATGTTTTATTTCTGAAATTAAACATTGCTTTAAGAAATTTACTGATAATTCCAGTTGCTGCTTTCTTAGATAAAAGAAGTTACCTGAACTGAAATTAAAAAAAAAAAAATCCAAGAACCACAGTGACTAAAGAAAAACTCATTGAAAAAGAAAAAATTGGCATTATAATCAATATGACACTAAGTATGTGAAAATCTAGATTATAACAATATTATTAGCGATTTTGCTGAAATGAAGGCAAGAAAAATAAATATGGAAAATACATATTTATTCATAAATTACACACATTTCAGTTTATTAATCCTCTAGACATCACAAGCCTACCAGCAAAACTCTCGCACATACATGATAATTAAAATTCAATCATCTTTGCTATTTACTTTCTAGTCTTAAAAATTATAGCTTTATACTTTTTTGGTCAAGAAAATGCATTTGTCAATGTAAGAAGATGGCAAATAACAGTTTGTCAACTTGATTTTGATCTTGAATAATCAGTGATACAATATGTGGGCCTTCGTTTGTACTCTATCTTAGGCTCTGAAAACGCAAGCAACAGACCTTGTCAGTCATTCACAGACATCTGCCAGGCGCAGGTGTTGGGGGTGGCATGTGGGAGGTGAAGGGAGAAGGTTAGACTGGATTGGGTCGAATCAGTACAAAGCAGTTTAACAGGATGGACACTGGAAAGGTTGGGTGGCAGTTGCAAGCCCAGCAATCAAGGACATTGAGACACGTGACTCATCCCCCACCTTGTATGACATCATTGTCGGCTGTTTTAATTCTAGCCAGAATACCTCTACGAATTAAACACTATTTTTAAAGATTTTATAGAATGTTTGTTTAGAGTTAGTGACATATTTACAAATATCTTTATTCAACATTCCTTCATGCCCCTCAGATCTCCATATGGGTTTATGTTCCTTTTGACTAAAGTAAATCCTCTAAAATTTTCTTTAGTGGGATTCTAGAGGGTAGTGTAATTGCTCACATTTGTATCTGTCTAAAATTTTTCAGAATTTCTAATCCATTCTGGAAAGGTGTATGTATGTGTGTGTGTGTGTGTATATATATTCACATGGTTCAAAATTGTATTTTATCTTCTCTCAGCACACCGAAGATGTTATTCTACTGTTTCCTAGATACATACCATCCTTGCTGCTGAGACGTCAGAAAGCAATCCATGTTCCTTTATAGGTGATGTCTTTTGTTTCGGGATGCTTTTGAAATCTTCTCTTTTTCTTTGATGTTCTTCAGTTATCTGATGATGTCTAGATTTCAGTTTTGTTTTTATTTATCCTGCTTGGGATTTATTGGAATTCCTGCATTTAAAGATATGTGTTGTTAACAATTACAGAAAATAGTCATTATGAGTTTGGATATTTCCTCTCTCCTATTTCTTCTGTTATCTCTTTTTAAAATAGCTTTCTTGATATGCAATTTATATACCACAAAGTTTACCTGTTTAAATGTTCAGTGGTTTTTAGTATATTTAGGGTTGTGCAACCATTACCAAAATCTAATTTTAAAACACTTTCATTACCCCAAAAAGAATCCTTGTACCTGTTAATAGTCATTCCTCATCCTTACCTCATGTGCTACTACCCAGCCCTAGGAAATCACTAATCTATTTTCTTTTTCTATGTTTTAACCTGTTTTGACATTTCATAGATTTACACATTCTGAAAATTTTGTATAAATAGAATTCTACAATATGTGATATTTTCCTGACCGGCTTCTTCCACTTACCATGATGTTTTTGAGATCCATTCATGTTTTAGCATGAATCAGTACTGCATTCCTTTTTATTGACACATAGCATTCTAATATATGGATATTCCATATTTTGTTTATCTATGCATCATGTAGGTTGTTTTCACTTTTTGGCTATTGTGAATATGCTGCCATCAATATTTGTGTACAAGCTTTTGTGTGGACTATGTTTTCATTCCTCTTGTGTAAATACTTAGGAGTGGAATTTCTGGGTCATATGGTAACTCTATATTTAACATTCTGAGGAGCTGCCAAACTATTTTCCAAAGAGGCTGCATCATTTTACATTCCCAGTAGCAATGTATAAGGGTTCCAATTTTTCCATTCCCATTATCTCTTTTTAGAAATATGACTAGGCATAAGTTAGACCTTCTCACTATATCCAACATATCTCATAACCTCTTTTTCATATTTTCCATATCTTAACATTTCACAAATGCATATATTCCAATATATTTATTTATAAATGAATTTATAAATTCATTCAATCTATCATCTAGTTTACTAATTCTATCTTCACTGGTGAAATCTGACATTTTTCAAATGGAATTTTAATTTCAGTTATTAAATTTTTAATTTTGATAATTTCTTTTTTTTTTTTTTGAAACAGAGTCTCACTCTGTTGTCCGGGCTAGAGAGTCGTGGCATCAGCCTAGCTCACAGCAGCCTCAAACTCCTGGGCTCAAGCAATCCTTCTGCCTCAGCCTCCCGAGTAGCTGGGACTACAGGCATGCGCCATCATGCCCAGCTAATTTTTTCTATACATTTTTAGTTGTCCTGCTAATTTCTTTCTATTTTTAGTAGAGACGGAGTCTCACTCTTGCTCAGAGCTAGTATCGAACTCCTGACCTTGAGCGATCCTCTTCCCTCAGCCTCCCAGAGTGCTAGGATTACAGGCGTGAGCCACCACGCCCAGCCTAATTTTGAGAATTTCTATTTGAACTTATATCAACCCTGACCGGTTATTTCATGATTATATTTTAAGTTTGTCGTATATTTATTTAATCAAATTGTATTGTTAAGTTGGGGTTGCCATAATAAAATACCATAGACAAGGTGGCTTAAACAACAGAAATTTATTTTCTCACAGTCTGAAGGATAGAAGTCTGAGATTGGGGTGTCAGCATTGTTGAGTTCCTCGTGAAAGCCCTCTTCCTGGCTTGTAGACAGTGCCTTCTTGCTGTGTCATCACTTGGCAGGGAGAGAGAGAGAGAGAGAGAGAGAGAGAGAGGGAGAGAGAGAGAAAGAGGGAGCTCTCCAGTGTCTCTTCTTATAAGGACATTAATCCTATCAGACCAGGGCTCCACCCTTATGACCTCATTTAACCTTAATTACTTCCTTACTCCAAATATAGTCACATTGAGGGTGAAGGCTTCAACATATGAATTTTGGGGGGACACAATTCAGTCCATAGCACATATTAAATTTATTTACTTCGTATCTCAGGAATGGAAAAACAAACACCACATGTACTCTGTAGTGATTGGGAGCTAATCGATGGGCACACATGGGCACAAAGAGATGTAAAGGTCACAGGAAATCAGTCAGTGGGGAAGGGGGAAGGGTGGAAGGGGTAAAAACTACCTATCCGGTACAATGAATACTATTCAAGTGATGAGCACACTAAACGCCCCAACGTAAGCATTATAAAAGGTATCCATGTAACAAAAACATTGTACCCCTTTAATATTTTGAAATGAAAAAAAAAGACCAAAAAAAAAGAAAAAAAGAAAAAGAAAAAAACACTTAGTTCCTTCAATGTCCATGTATTATATTCTAGTATCTGTGGTTGTAAACGATCTAATTTTTGCCTTCTGTTTTTTCTGCTTGTTCTCACAGCTGATGTCTTGCTTCTTAGTATGTTTTGTGACTTTGTTTTACAGTGAATTACTCATTTTTGTTGGGACTTTATCTGTGGAATTCTTGGAGGCCTGGATTGAGTTTGCGTTCTTCCAGAGAGGATTTACATTTATGTCTTTCAGTCAACTAGGGGCCTAATAACCACTTTAAATAATCCTTGGCTTGCATTTTTCCTTGTAGAAAACATTAAACCCACATGATGGTTACAAATTTTCAGATGCTTCTTTTCCCCAACATGCAACACCCAGGTCAGGATATACGTGCACATTCTTCTTATCTCCTTTTTTTTGCAGTGTTTACTTTTCTCATTCACCTTGCCCTTAGGGTAGAGTCCCAGCTTTATGTGAGGATCTCATACTTGATCCCTTGCTTTTGGTAGACTTCAGCTTTGCCTTCTATTCTCCAAGCACCACACGAGGATTAAGGTAGGAGCTCCAGTTCTCCAGTGTTTGGCAGAAAACCTTAAGGTTTTGGGGTTACTCTTTTCTCAGGGTTCCTGCTTTTACACCATTTATGGCTCCGTGGATTCTTTCTGCTTTCTGTTTTCTCTAGTTCAGAGAAACAACTAAAATAACATGTGTTTTTTTAAAAAAATATTTTAAATTGTCTTTTTGTTGTTCAGTTGGTAAAGTATGGTAAATGATTACACTAATGGCCCCCAGAGGATTGTTTCCCCATGTCAGTGCTCCTTTGCAATGTGACTTCATTGTTCCAGCTCTTGCAGTCAAGAAATGGGGTCAATTTCTCCACCCCTTGAATCTGGGCTGGCCTATGACTTCCTTTGACCAGTAGAATGTGGTGTAAGAGACATTCGTTTTTGCTTTTCTGGAGAACTTTCAGAATCATGTGAACAAGTCCTAGATGAAAGACCACAGTCTGGAGCAGAAAGATCGAGCCATCCCAGCCATCTTAGCTGAGACGTCAGCCATGGTGGTGAGGACATCTGAGAATGGCCATTCTCCCCTCAGGCCACCCACTGAATATAGCTGCATGAGTGAACTCAGATGAGACAAGCAGAAGAACCTTCCAGCCAACCCACAAAATAGCGAGAAATAATAAATCATTGCTGTTTTAAGCCACTAAGTATTGGGGTGGTTTGTCACACATCAATAGAAACTGATACAAAGGGTCATTAGTGATATCTAATCTACCATATTGCTGGAAAAAGATGTCCCTGGTGTGCAGCATCAGAACCTAAAGGAGTGAGGATGGCATCCATGTCGGGGAGAGGAGGTGAGGTGTGTTGAAGAGAAACTGGTCATAATAAGGGGATTGAACAAATAATATATTAAGAATAATGGAAGCCAGTTTCTCATTGTTGGAAAAGGGAGTTGGAGAAAACTCGAATGAATCTGAGGGTGTTTGGGTGGAACTGGAGGTACCAATATAAATTTATGGTTGTTGATATATAGATAGACAGAGAAAAGTAGATGTAAACATATACATGTATCACCTAACTCTGTCCATTAACATGTACTGAGACAAGTAGCATCCCAAGAGCAATGAGTATACCTTGTACCCAGATCTTGACTTCTAAAAACCTTTCTTCACTAAAAGGAACTATTTCTATTTGGAAAAATGTCTGGTTCAAGGGCTGACCAAGGAAAGTATCAGATGTGCTTGGAACATTTTCAGTGTCAGAAAGTTGCAAAGAGCTCAAAAAATGATGGAGACATTTCAAAAGAACATAGAAGCTAGTTGAAGGGGCTCTGAATGACCAATTATGGCATAATTTATTATCAAAATAAATAATGCCAGTAATGGATTATTACCCCTTGAATAAACTAGGGGTCTAAACATCCCTATGATATAAAAAATAAATGAATACAGTGAAAATTTGATAAGATACAGAATAGTTACATGGTATCAAAGTACTATGTCACAAATTACTTATTAATTACACACACAAAAATAGAGTAACTTCACAGAGGAGAAGCGTGGCAGACACCAATTTAATCAAGTGATTGAATCACCCATCAAAATGTATGAATAATAGCAGTGATGCTTGCCTGGTGAGCAGTTCTTTGCAATTCCCAGCGCCCGTTCACACAGGTCATTCCAGGATCTTCCAAAGAGGTGTATTGTTTTTCAGTGCACCACTTTCATCCCTGTGGTATTTACATAGTCAAAGCTGTGACAGTCTCTGTTTTATAGCATTTCTTACAGGAAGTTTATTTAAAATAGTGTTGCATGGTTTACCACTGGCCCCTTTTGAAGTGATGTTGGAATTGGTCAGTGTAACAGTCAATCAACCAATATTTGAGTATCCGCTGTGCACAAAATTCTTCAATTAAAAACGCTTGAGAGTGCAAAGATGTGAGTGCTAATTCCTCTCTAGGAAGCACTCTGAAATTCTCCTAGGGAGAGAAGATAAATATACATACAGCAACACACAGTAGCATCAGGCAGTCTGTACGCAATGGTGGTAGCCAGGGGAAGAGGGGGCGTGATGGGCTTTATTGTCAGAGAGACTTCATCAAGAAGTAGGGACTTGAGCTCATCCTCCAATGACGGACGGGACGTACATAAAGCAAGTATTTATGTCAAGAGAAAAAATTGTAATAAAGATGCCAGAACAGGAAAGCTTTAGACACTCATGGCAGAGAGTGAAAAGGTAAGTGTGGCCAGAAGGTGACAAAGAGAAAAATGGATAAGAGGCCAGGCGTGGTGGCTCACATCTGTAATCCTAGCACTCAGGGAGGCCAAGGTAGGAGGATCACTTGAGGTCAGGAGTTTGAGACCAACATGAGCAGGAGTGAGACCCTGTCTCTACTAAAAATAGAAAGAAACTAGCCAGGCAACTAAAATAGAAAGAAAATTAGTCGGGCATGGTGGCACATGCCTGTAGTCCCAGCTACTCGGGAGGCTGAGGCAGGAGGATCACTTGAGCCCAGGAGTTTGAGGTTGCTGTGAGCTAGGCTGGCACCACAGCACTCTAGCCCAGGCAACAGAGCAAGACTCTGTCTCGAAAAAAAAAGAGAAAAAAGAAAAATGGATAAGAAGTTAGACCAGGAACTAGTTGTGGATATGTACATCCTAAACATATTTTATTAAGTGGGAAGAAACTGAGTCAGATGAGAGCCAGGCTCTAGGTGGAAAATAAGGATATAGAGTCTTTTTGTAGACAACTCCCCAGAGCCATTGGTAGGGGGAAAAAATGAAGATGGGAGGGTGGCCCTAAAGGTCAATTAAAATTGTTAACAACATTGGAGAAGTTGTGCAAACTTGAAGGCTGAAGAAACAGCGTTAGTGGAGAGGGAAAGATGGAAGATAATAGAATAATTAGTGAAGCAAGTTTTCCAGTGAGGTGACGGGGCAGAGAATCTAGAACACATATGTTGATGGAGAAGGTGGGGGAAGGGTTATCTTTGAGGAAGGAAATGACATACTCTGAGACAGGAGGAATGGAGACTGACCTAAGTGCAGAGATGGACTAGTTCAAAGCCGGGAGGAGGGTAAAAGATGTGTTGTCCTGGGCTAGGCTGAGGCTCAGTGGGTTCAGGACAGAGTAGTCAGGTTTAGAGGGTGCCGGTGGTTATTTAATGTGAGACTGATAGCTCAGAGGACAGATGGGGAAGAGGCAGAAACCCTGAGGAGAGCAAAGACCTTCAGAGGTGATTTCATACCCAGAGCTCCATTATTTGGGACCATTTCCTACAGGTGAGTTGGGGCTTTTTGTTGAGTGGATAAGTTCCTCCCACTCACAGAGAGAATAGAGACACTCCAGCCCTTTTTTTGTCTTTCTCTATGACCTTGAAATTTTCAGGGGCTAGGATTACCTAGGTTCTCTGGCAGCACTATCCAGTGGAATTTTCTGTGATGATAGAAATGTTCTGTATTTGCACTTTCCAATATGGTAGCTATTAGCCACATGCGGTTTTTTTTTTTTTTTTTTGAGACAGTCTCGCTTTGTTGTCCGGGCTAGAGTGAGTGCCGTGGCATCAGCCTAGCTCACAGCAACCTCAAACTCCTGGGCTCAAGCAATCCTTCTGCCTCAGCCTTCCGAGTAGCTGGGACTACAGGCATGCACCACCATGCCCAGATAATTTTTTCTCTCTCTGTATATTTTTAGTTGTCCTGATCATTTCTTTCTATTTTTTTAGTAGAGACGGGGTCTCATTCTTGCTCAGGCTGGTCTCGAACTCCTGATCTTGAGCGATCCACCCGCCTCGGCCTCCCAGAGTGCTAGGATTACAGGCGTGAGCCACCGCGCCCGGCCCACATGTGGTTTTTGAGTGCTTGAAATGTGGCTAGTATGATCGAGGAACTAAATTTTTAAGTTTTACATAATTTAATTAATTTAAATTTAAATAGCTACAAGTGACTAATGGTCTCATTCAATAGAACGGCTGTTGAATGGTCCCTTTCTCCTTAATGAGAAAAGAGATAAGACCTTCTGCAGGAGTAGAGGATTGCATGGGGTCAGAGAGAAGTTTTTGCTGCGGAGAGGAAATAGTTTTCCCAGTGATTGCTGTGGGTGACCCCACCATGGATAGGTTTATACTTTCAGACATTCTGTATTCTCTTCACTTTGCTCATGATAAGCAAACTCACGAAGACCAACTATTCTGGAGATTTTTTTAATGACTAGATTCTGAATATTCTTTCACCTTATGAACAGTCCTGTTCTTAAATCCATACATCTGGGATACATAATTAGCTCTTGAAGGATACTTGATGAGGAAATGTGGAAACACAGGAGACTACTTCACCAAGGTCAAAGCAGCTCCTGTTTCTCTTTTGTGGTCACATAGAGAAAGTCTGAAGTCCTGGAAATAGTCTTGGCTTAGAATCAGAGACTTGGATTCACATTTTGGTCCTGGAACAAATTATCCAACCCTTTGACTTTCCATTTGCCATCTGTAAAATGGAAAGAACAATACCTGCGTTAAAGGATTGTTGTGGGTGTTATATATAATTAATAACTGATTCATATTTATTCCACACTGATGTGCCAGGTAATATGTTACGTATTAGGAAATAAATGATGTACAAAGCAGATAGGATTCTTGTTCCAAAAAAGTTTATGTTTTAGTATGGGAAGTGTCTTAGATCATTTTGTGTTGCTGTAACAGAACACGTATGGTGGGTGATTTATAAAGAAAAGAAGTTTATTTGGCTTACAGTTCTACAGACTGGGAAGTTCAAGAGCGTGGTGCTAGCTTCTGGTGAGGGCTTTCCTGCTGCATCATAACATGGTGGAAGGTCAAAGGGGAAGTGGACACGTGTGAAGGGGCCCAACATGAAAAGTATCCTTGCTTCACAGCAACCTGCTCTTGTGGGAACTAATCCAGTTTAGTGAGAGCAAGAGCTCACTATTGCAAGAACAGCACCAAGCCACTCATGAGGTAAACACTCGCATGACCCAAACACCTTCCATTAGGCCCCACCTCTTAAGGTTCCACCTCTCAACATTGTCACATCAGTAATTAAATTTCAACATGAGTTTTGGCAAGGACAAACTATATCCAAACAATAGCAGGAAGGTAGGCATTAATCAAATAATCACACAAGTATATACTATATCTTTATAATATAATTATATTTTATATAAAATTACAGACTGTGATAAGTCCAGGAAGGGAGATTAAAGGTGAAGTGATGTTTAAAATACACCTGCAGATTTTTTGACACTCTCCCTCTAAAAGGTAGAATCTAATTCCACTCCCCCCACTGGAGCCAGTCTTAGTGACTCACTTCTAACAAATAGAATATGGCAGAAGTGAGGCTATGTGGCTTCTGAAGCTGGTTCACACAGAAGGATACTGCTTCCTTCTGTTTGCTTTCTTTCTCTCTCCCTTCCTCTCCCTCAATGCTTGACTTTGAAATCAAGTAGACATGTTGTGAGGAAGCCCAGGAAATATGGAGAGGCCCATGTAGAGAGGAAACTCTCATCAACAGCCAACACCAACTCGCCAGCCACACAAGTGAGCAGTCTTAATGTGGAATCTCCAATTCCAGTCAAACCTTCAGATAACTGCATTCTGGGCTGACAACTGATTGCGGTCTCATGAGAGACCACATGTCAGAACCACCTAGCTATGCCATTTCCAAACACAAAACCTGTGAGAGATAATAAATGATTATTAGTATCTTAAGATATTATGTTTTAGAGAGATTTGTCACCCAGCATTAGATAATTAATACAATAGAAAGCCAGGAGATAAAGTCTGAGAAATCATGAAAGACTTGCTCAATGAAATAACATTTGAGCCAATAACAGAAGGAGAGGAATTAATTAGCTAAAGAGGAGAGAAGGTATTCCGAGAAGCTATACTAACACACACAAGGGCCCTGTGGGCAAATGATAAATTGGAAGAATTAAAAGTTATCTAGTGTGGGAGGAACACACCATTGGGAAGGAGAGATACAACATGTCTGAAAAGGTGTGGAGGGGGAGGGTTAGATCATTATAGGCTCTAGGAAGACCTTTTTTTCTAAATATGATAGAATGTTCCTGAAGGGTGTTCACCAGGTAGGGGTATATCAAGCCTGACATCTAGGTTTCTGGTGACTTCCCAGAGATGAAAAATATCTGAGGGGGATCACGTTTGTAGTGGAAGATCATGATTTTGGACAGGTTGTTTGAGATACTCTTGAGATACCCAGATGGTGGTATCAAGCAAGAGATTAGATATACTGATTTATTGTTCCAAAGAGAGATATGGATTACATGTGCATGTTTGGAAGACAACAGCAAACAAATAGTAACAGAAACCAATGCAGTGAATAGCTTAGCTGGAGACAGGATCTAGAGTGAGCCTAGGAGAAAGCCTAGGATCCAGAACTACGAAATGTAATGACTAGCTAGAGGAGCATGGTCAGCAAAGCAAAACGAGATAGAGCAGCCACAGAAGTAGGAATAAAGTGAGTGGATTGTCTCAGGGAGGTGGTGGTCAATAATGTCACACTATCCGAGTAAGATGGGGTGGATGAAAGGTCCATTGAACTGGCTACACTGAGTCACGGAGGCCAGAACAACTGTTTTGATGCAATAAGTGATGGGTGCAGAAGCTCATTTGGAGAGGGTTGAGAAATAAGCAGGAGATAAAGAAACAGAGGCAATGAGGCCAGATGATTCCTTCCAGAAGTTTTGCTGGAAAGGGTGGGGACAACAGTAGCTGAGCATGAGATTAGAACAATAGAAAGTTATTTTGTTTTGTTGTTTTTAAGACGGGAGAGAGATTATGCACGTTTGAATGCCGATGGAAAGGCTCCAATATAGAGTGAAGTTGAAGATCTGGAAGAGAGAAGAAACAATGTTTACAGAAAGGAGCACGAAGACATGGGAGGGGTTGAGACTCACAACCAGGTGAAGCCCCTGGCACATGGGAGACATTTGAATATTGACAGCTCTCTTTAACATGGACTATTAACTTTTTTAAAAAAATTGTGAAATACAACAGATAGGTAGAAAAGAGTGCTGAAAACAAATACATAGCTTAATAAATCATTATAGTGAACATTCATGTATCCAGACAGAAATAAAACACTGCCAACAATCCAGAACCCCCTGCCCATGTTTCCCTTTTCTATCCCAACACCTCCCTCTAGTGATAAGTGCTACTCCAGATTTATTGATAATTACTTCCTGTTCTACCTAGTCTTTTCCCCTTCTTTTTAAATATGTATCCCTAAATAATGTTAAATTTTGCTTGTTTTTGAACTTTATATAAACACAATTATATTATATGGATTTTTTTACTTTCTATGTCTTTTAATCAATCTTATATTTTTAGGATTCATCCCTTTTGTTGCATGTAGCTGTTGTTCATTCATTTTCATCCCTGTATGGTATTCCATTGTATGATTCTATCACAATTCATTTATCCTTTCTACCATTAGTGGGCATTGGGTTCTTTCTTGTTTGGTTGGGGTTTATTACAAAAATGCCCAGTGACGGCCGGGCACGGTGGCTCATGCCTGTAATCCTAGCACTCTGGAAGGCCGAGGTGGGCGGATTGTTTGAGCTCAGGAGTTGGAAACAAGCCTGAGTAAGAGCGAGACCCCGTCTCTACTAAAAATAGAAAGATGTCTTTTTCATAGAGCGACTTTTGCTCTTTTGGGTAGATGCCCAGTAACGGGATTGCTGGGTCAAATGGTAGTTCTACTACCATACTCATTGAGGTATATCATGGAGTACTATCCAGCTTTAAGAAACAATGGTGATATAGCACCTCTTATATACTCCTGGATAGAGCTGGAACGCATTCTACTAAGCGAGGTATCCCAAGAATGGAAAAACAAGCACCACATGTACTCACCATCAAATTGGTATTAACTGATCAGCACATAAGTGCACATATAAGAATAACATCTATTGGATGTTGGGCAGGGGGGAGGGGGGAGGAGGGAGGAGGGGACGGGTATATGTGTACACAAAGAGTGCAATGCGCACCACGCAAAGGATGGACATATTTGAAACTTGGACTGAGGGGGGGAGGGGGGGCAAGGGCAACACACGTAACCTAAACATCTGTACCCCTATATTATGCTGAAATTAAAAAAAAAGTGATATCCAATGGCAAAGCAGGGACAGAGCCAATGGAAGAGCAGGTAAGAGGTGTCTAGGGAGAGGAAAGAGTAGTT
>CAUYSK010021812.1:0-10168 GCA_963575035.1 Avahi laniger
TGTTTTGGGACTTTTTGATAAAAGCCAGTCTCACTGGAGTTAAGTGATATCTCATTGTGATTTTGATTTACATTTCTCTGATGATTAGAGATAGTCAACAATTTTTTGTATGTTTGTTGGCCATTTGTCTTCTTTTCAAAAGGTTTAATCTACCAGACTTCAAGCTATACTATACAAGGCTATAGTAACTAAAACAACATGGTACTAGAATAAGAATAGAGACATAGACCAATGGAACAGGACTGAGAACCCAGATATAAAACCATCCTCGTGTTTTCATCTGATCTTTGACAAAGCAGACAAAAACATACACTGGGAAAAAGAATCCCTATTCAATAAGCAGTGCTGGGAAAATTGGATAGCCACCTGTAGAAGATTGAAACAGGATCCATACCTCTCACTTTTCACAAAAATCAACTCACGGTGATAACAGACTTAAACTTAAGAAATGAAACCATAAGAATTCTAGAAGAAAATGTTGAAAAAACTCTTATAGACACTGGCTTAGGCAAAGAATTTATGAAGAAGACCCCAAAAGCAATCATGGCAACAACAAAAATAAGTAAACATGACCTGATCAAATTAAAAAGCTTCTGCACAGCCAAGGAAACTATCTTTAGAGCAAACAAACATCTACAGAATGGGAGAAATTATTTTTCTTTATAATATTAAGACTTATTTTCCATCTTAATATTCCATCATACAACTTATGGTGCCTTATAACCTTAAGACCTATTGCTTATGACATTGAATGATTTTATGCTTACCACAAAGATTTTAAACTTGCCAAAATTCAGGAATTGTTTTTGGTAGAGGAGAAATACATTTAGCCGCTTAGGCGTTCACAACATAATGCATCTGTCAAGAATAAAAAGACTGAAACAGACAGGATTTGGCAAAGGCTTTTTAAGTTTCATCACTCACTCTTTACACTTCTCTATTCAGAACATTTATGAACAAACTTATGAGATTCACAGTCACCCCTAATAGTCAGTATGTACATTTATGGATCTAAATGCGAGTAAAACTACTTTATGAGTTAAAATTGCCCTTCCATAAGAACCAGGGGTTGCATTCGGCTGTTATGTCAGCAGCATTTCATTGCTTTTTTTAAATCATTGGATCTAAGCAGAAGTAAGGGGAAACAAATCATTTTGATGCTTGCAAGGAATGCCAATCATTTTGAGAGAATGGCAAACATCAGGATTGTTCTTGCTTTTTACAAAAATTCACTCATCAAATGATTTAGAGTCTATTTTGGAGGAACATGTTATTTCTGTGAAAGAACATTTCTCAACTGAGTGGTTGGAAAATATTCCACAAGTCACCCTCACAGCCAAGCATAAAGATATCAAATGCCTGTGTCTTTTCTAAATTCTCTAGGATCATTTTTAATTTGGAGAAATGCTAATTCAATCTGAAAAAGCTTGTACTAATCCACATGTGATTGTATGCCCATGCGTGCTCATAAGTTCTTTTTCCTTTTTTTGGTTTTTCTTTATTTGTCTACTAAATATTGTTTTGTCTTTTTGGTTTCCATGGTCCAGCTCACAATTAGGACGACCTTTGAAAATCTGATGAGATAAATGACTGGGTACTGGATTCAAGAGGGAACTTTTATTAGGATGAACATTTGATATGTCCTATTCCCACTTGGAAAAGTTCTAGAGTTCAGGCTTCTTCTTAGCTCATCCAACCAATCCTTGACCTCTCCTTGGGAAAGTCTAACCATGGCCAAGGCAGCTGCAAGCATCAGCACAGAAACGTCCCCGTCCACCACTGGGTATGGGGTATGAACTCTTCTGTGTGTTTTTTAGGGATCAACAGAGTTTCACTATTCAGGGATAATTCAAAGAGAAATTGTAGTCCCTTTAGAAGAATTATATTTTATAATCAGAGACCAATAGATACATAGAATAAATCATAGTTGAGATCCTTGATGTTAGAAAGGTCTTCAAAGGTCATTTGATGTTGAATCTCCTCTATAGCATTCCAATCAGTTCCTACTTAATCAGTCCTCCAGTAGGGAGTTTCCTCCTTCCCAAAGCTATCTGTGACTGTATCTGTTATGACACTTAGACATTTTCCCTTATTTCCGTCTAAAATCTATTCTTTTAACTTTCAACCTGTTTGTCCTAGTATTCCACTTTGGAGTCTGGAGTAGGCATGTTTGGATCAGTGCCTCTCAAACTTCACCATGCTGAAGAACTTGTTGCAATGGAGATTCCTGGGGCCCAGCCCCAGACATTTTCATTTCTAACAAACTCCTAGATTCTGCTGCTGCTATTGGTGTGTGGATCACCTTTGAGTAGTTTTGATTTAGACTACTTAAGAGTCCTTACCTCTTTCTTTGGGAACTCCACCTGGTTTTTCCTTGGGGACTAACTTGTGTCCTACTGCAGGCAGACAGCCTGGTGGTAAACATGGGACACAGGCTGTACCAAAGGGAAGCTTATTCTCAAGAATTTGACGCAAGGGGGAAAAAAGTAGGATCTATGTCATCCTGTTGACCACAGCTATTACCTAGGTTCCTGGACCTGCCCTGTTCCCCATTGCTCCTGAGCCTCATGTTCAGTTTTCCTTTCATTTTTTGAACTATTTCATACTCTTCCAATAAGTGATTGGTTTTATTTCCAGTTCCACTTCAGTTTTTCCTTCTCTTCTTTCTTCTTTTTCTTTTCTTTCTTCTTTTTTATATTAACCAGTTGGTTTCTACTTCTTTCCAGGAAAAGCCTAAATGGATACATAACTATTATACAAAGGATACACCTGCTCTCTTGACCCCAGCACACTCTTCCACATGTTTAAAGACAACTTTAACTCATTGCTTCTCCAGATCAAATGCCCTTAGTTCTTTCATCAGTTCTTTGTAGGGTACTGTTTTGAAGTCTTCACATTATGGTGTCCCCTATCAGTTGATGTGTTGGTTTTCTCCATTCCATTTAAAGTGTGGCCAGAAGGAAATCTAGTACTTCATCAGTTCAATGTGGCACGATCCAGGCTGCAGAGAGGAAGGAGGTTCTAACACCCTTGCTGTGGACGCTGTGCTTTGATTAATGCCACCTAAAGCAGAAAGAGAAAGGAAAAATAGACATTTATGTAGTTTATTTGATCAATCTCAATATTGAACACAGGTGATCATGGTCCCAAAGTAGACATTTTGAACCAAATGATGGTTTGGATGTGGTTTCTCCTCCATGCTTTACAGACCAGGTAGTGCATCAAACTTCTCTCTGCTGATGAGCAAGCAGGGAAATTGGCCAGAGAAGGTAGAAAACAAAACAGTATCTTTGAACACATGTGTTCAGAGTTTGCCTATATAAAGAAGGAATGACAGAACATTACGAACTTGGAGCTAACATGTGCTCAGGGAGTGTGTTGACAATTTGAAACACAGAAGAAGCAAAAGACTCCCCTGGGGTTCTTCTTAAATTCAGGTAATACACTTACTTAAGGGCTCTTGTTAGGCCCTTTTCATTCTAGAAAGTCAGAGAAGTTTGAGAAGGCAGGGATGCTCAGGAGCATTAGGTCTTTTTAAAAACAATTATTATTGCTATTTCATCTAAATACTCAGAAGTTCAACTTAGCTACTTGATATGCATACTCACAAGTAATCATTTTTTGGGTGTGTACTCCTCAGGCAATAACAATGGTTCTCTTTGTCCTCCCTAGAGTGATTTGAATTTAAAGCAGAATGACATGAAACATTTGGTCACTTCCAAGATCAATGGTGGAGAACAGAGGAACAGTAGGACTTTGGATTTTTTCTTTATTTTAAATTGATTTTTTTTTTCTATTTTTAAATTGCTTTTGTGTGTCACTGAGATTTAGGGTTATAATCCTTCTATCTAACAAAGTAGAGTTGGACAGAGGGAGGAGATGAACTGTGATGCTTTTTCAACAAAGGCCACACTTGATTGCATGAGGTGGTCTGATATTAGGATAGCCTTTCAGAATTGTCCCAAATTGAGGCCATGGGGCTGGGCCTTTGTATCCCCATATCAACCAGTCACTGGAAGCAGGTTGCTGTGGGGGAGGGTGAGTGACCTTGGGTGAGGTGGCTCTCTCTGACTGAGCTCCCACAGAGGGCCTCAGCTGACTGCTACCTGAGGAGTCCTGATGGGGAGCTGGGTAGTGCACCCCACATCCACAACAGATCCTGGCTGTCCCAGTGGCTGCCCAGAGGGTCTAGGTGGCACAGGAGAGTTGATAATCTGCGGAGGGGATTTTGATGCATGATGGGTGATGGGAGGGTACAGGTGAACCAACTGCTCTTCTCTCCTCTCTTCTACGGATTGTTCCAAGGTGCAGTTCACAAGACCCAGCTGCATTTGTTGCAAAAGTGTGGAAGGTTCAGTAACATGCCCCCTCGTATGTGCTCTCCCTCTTTCTCTACTTCATTTCCCTCTTTCCCTTCACACTTGTTCCCCTGAGAAAATACCCTCCCAGTAAATGCTAGCATGGTAGCTGTGATGGATAACTTTATATGCAGCTAGGCTGGGCTATGGCCCCCAGCTGCTTGGCCAAATACTAGTCTAGATGCTGCTGTAAACATATTTCATAGATGTAATTAACATTTAGAATCAGTTGACTTTAAGTAAAGGAGATTACCCTTGATAGTATGGGTGGGACTTATCTAATCAGTTGAAGGCCTAAAGAGCAAAAACTGAGGTTTTCTGGAAATGAAGAAATTCTCCTTCAAGACTGGGTTTCCAGCGGTGGCTCATGCCTGTAATCCTAGCTCTCTGGGAGTCCGAGGCAGGCGGATTGTTTGAGCTCAGAAGTTCGAGACCAGCCTGAGCAAGAGCGAGACCCCGTCTCTACTAAAATTGGAAAGAAATTAATTGGACAACTAAAAATATATAGAAAAAAAAATTAGCTAGGCATGGTTGTGCATGCCTGTAGTCCCAGCTACTCGGGAGGCTGAGGCAGGAGGATCGCTTGAGCCCAGGAGTTTGAGGTTGCTGTGAGCTAGGCTGACGCCACGGCACTCTAGCCCAGACAACAGAGTGAGACTCTGTCACAAAAAAAAAAAAAAAAAAGACTGGTTTTCCAGCCTTCCAGCCTCTGCTGTGGATTTTGGACTTGCCATCTCCCATGAGCACATGAGCCAATTTTTAAAAATTACTTATATATCTTTATATCTATCTATATCTATCAATCAATTATCTAACTCCTGTTGATTCTATTTCTCTAAAGAACTCTGATTGATAGTTTTTTTCCGTGGGCTCTCTTTTCTAGGGAAACCAGGAAACGACAAAATTACCTATTAGAATCTCTAGAATCATAAGATTTAGGAATTATATGGGGCCTTAAAGATCATCTAGTCTAATCCTTCCCATTTTACAGGTCAAGAAACTGAGGCTCAAAATGGTTCAGTTATTTCATGTGTATCCTAGACCCAAAGTATAGGCTTCCTGACTCCAGGTCACATGCTCTTCCCACTGGGTCACACTTATCTACACTAATTCACTTGAACATGACTTTACTCCAAAAGATAGTTCTGTGATGGGCTTACACCTGGGTCATACAGTAGCTGGGGCTCATCCTGGATATAAATGTGTTTGATCTTCTTCTGGCACCTCATGTGGATGTTCCTCAGAGATTTTTAGTAGTATAGAGTCTCTGCACTGGTAAAGCTGGTAAGAGCCAGGAAGACACTCAAGCCCTGTGGTTTCCAGTGCATTTACCATTAAGGATCCTTTCTGTAATTTTCCCTAATCTCTACCCTCAAACTTTTTTTAATGAAGATATCTTCTTAATTGCTTTATTAAGAAATGATCATCAAATTGTATACTTTAAATTTGTGCATTTTACTATGTGTCAATCAAACCTCAGTAAAGCTACAATAATATTGGTAAAGCACCAGAAAAAAAGAGAAATAATCATTTTTACATTTATTTATCTAAAAACACACAAAACTTCCATCAGAATTTTTGATGTACACTTACCATTTTAGTCATACCAATTGCAGATTAATATATGGCTTCTACTTAACTCTTTAAAAGAGAGATGCGAGTGATGATGCCATCTTTATGGAGTCTTTCCAGGAACCCCAAGGAATGAACCACTGATCTAACCTGCTCCCACACCCACCCCTTACTGCTCCAGCAGAGGCCCAGTGGAATTTAGAGCCTGGAATAGAATCTGAGTCTTCTGACTTGAACTAGCAGTTTCTTCTCAGTCTTACAATGACATTCCTCTTCAAGAGGCTTCTTAGCTTTCACTAGTCATTGCCAAGGTTTGTAGTGCTGATTATTAGCAGGTATCGTTTCTACCAAGATGCTTGTGCCTCTTTCTTGAGTGAATTTTCTGCCTGCCGGTCCCTCAGCCTCATTTGCTCTACAGAGATTCCTTAGGCACACATAGGCTGCTGTCCTGGAGGTTATGGGATTTTGTCAGTTAAACTCCAGTTGCTATTCCCTTTTCCAGAAGCAGTTCTTGGTGGACTAGCCATACCCGACTGCTCAGCCTCAAGGTGCATACATGGTCAGGAGAGAGGTGATACCTGCCAATGACCTCCTGCTTGCCGCTTTTGGGTCCATCTGCATTTGGATTTCCCTGAGAAAAGCACAGAGGCTCAGCAGGAGTGGAGTGTGTGGCATAGTTTTATGGGAGATGTTTTGTTAGGGATGAATATCTTCATTTAGTTACCAGGGCAAATTAGCTCAATAGATGGATCCTCACTAGTCTCTGCCTAATATTATGCTGGAAATTGAGAGAACTAGGTTCTTGTCTTTCCTCTGCCACTCATTTGTAATGCTGTTTTGACAACCATCTTAGCTTCTGTAGGGTTTTGCTGCTTATTTTGTAAACAGGGATAATAATGTCCATTGTACTTGTGTGTATGGAAGTTTTTATCCCTGTCAACAAGCCTCCTTTCTCGTGCTGGTATTGATAGTGGGGTGTGCTCAGTTTCTCATGACTGGGGTTTTCCGGAAGAAGTTCAGTGATGATGTTTCAGAGATGCAGCAGAGAGACTTTCCGCACCACTTGAGAAGATCCAATAAACGATCCAAGGTTTCCTTCCAGCTCTACACTCTGTTTCTAATTGGGCCATATGTACATGACATCATTTCCCCTTTCTTTTCAAGAAATATGAAAATAAATCTTTTCAAAAAACTACATTTTAGCTTTCTGACAGTTTATCACTCTCTGTGGTTCAAGGCATAGTCATCTCTCCCTGGACAACTGCAAGGCAGCCTCCTAAGTGATTCTACTCTTGCCTCACAAGGAGTCTGTTCTCCATAGAGAAGACAGAGCAATCTTTCAAAAATGTAAATTAAACTCTAACACCATCCTGCTTAAATCCCTCCAATAGCTTCCCCTAGATTTAAAATAAAATGTGAGGGTGTTGGTAGGACCTGTGTGATCTAGCTTCTGTGTTTATCTCTCAGTTCTTACCTCCTCCCCTGCTATTCCAGCCATATTCTTGTTCTGTTTGTTCTTGCAACACACCAATCTTTGTTCCTGTCTCAGGGCCTTTGCATTGTGGTTTCCTCTGCCTGGAATGCTGTTCCATTCCCAGTTACCTCCTCCGCATCATTCAGGTCTCAGCTTAAATTATTCCCCTGAGAAGCCTTTCCGGACCACCCTATTTAAAGTAGTCTTTTATCCCTACCTTTAGCACTTTTTGATTTCATTACCCTTTACCACTATCTGAGATTATCTCAAATAAGTAAATAAATAATCTAGTTAGTAAGTTTTTCCTCCTAAAATGCAAGCTCTATCAAGTAGGGACCATGTTAACCCCCTTCACTGCTGTATCTATTCCAGCAGCTAGTCACCCACAGTAGATGTTCATTAATAGTATATTCAGTGCTTTTGATCATTTCACCATATTTATAATTGAGTTCCTACTATGGGATAGGTGCTGCTCTAGCCATAAGGATTAGCAGAAAACAAAACAGACAAAGCACCTGCCCTCAGGGAGCTTTTATTCTGTGGGAGCTAATTTGGGGGTGAAATCAGAAAGTATAAGTAGATAAGTAAATATGTGTCATGTGGCAGTAAGAGCCATAGAGTAAGATAAGATAGAGTAAGGTGGTTTGGAGTGTCGGGGGAATTCTCATTCACATTTGATGAGAGCCTTGAAAGAGAGTAAAGAAGCAAACCATGAAAGAATGTTCTGGGGAAAGGCCCTGAGCTGGATGCGCACCTGGCGTGTTGGAGGAATAGCAAAGAGGCTGGTATAGTAACAGGAGGAAGAACAGAGTGAAAGCAGCAGGAGAAGCCAGAGAGGAGAGGTGGGGGACCAAGTCAGAATCAGAAGACTCTGTTAGGCCATGTAAGAGCTTGGGTTCACACAGAGTGAGAAGGAAAACTTCAGAGGCTTTTGGACCCCAAGTGATGCATGATCTTTCTTACTTTCCAAAAGAGTTACCCAGGCCTTTTTATAAAGAATAGACCTGGGGAAGTGGTGATGAAAATAAGGAGATACTTAGGAGACCAAGGTATGGTGTTCTGAAATATACCAAGGTGTATTTCAAGGTAAAGCAGACAGAATTTGCTGATGAATGGAATGTGGGGTGGGAGAGAAGAGTGAAAGCTGATTCCCAGGTTTTGGCATGAGCAATTAGAAGGTTGGAGTTACCATTTACTGAGATGGAGAAAGGCTGTGAGAAGAGCAAGTTGGGGGGCAGGAATCAGGCAGTATTTTTTTAAAAGAATGACATCACTGTAAGGTGATATTATTAGTAATGTGATTGATTCTAGACCTTCAGGGATTCCTTTAGGGCTGCTCTAGTTTTTCTATCTAACATCTCCTTGCCTTCATTTAAAAATTATTCTTAATTTTAAAAAATTTCTTAAAAATGTATTGGTATATGTTTGTGTGTCTGTGTGTTATGGGATATGTATAAATGACTGGAAGGTGTGAATAAGTCATGCCAATGATTGCTAGGAGAAGCTTAGTTTTGGCATGTGTGCTACCTGGGATGGCCCACGCTCCCCTCTTTCCACCTCATTTTAGATAGTAGAAAACCAAAGCCCATAGATATGAGATGGTTTCTTTGAGGCTAAGCAGCTAGTGAGTAGTAGAACTAGCCCAGGAACAAAGGCCTCTTCTCTTTGGCCTGTGCTCCTTCCACAATATCCCACCAATTGGAGAGCAAGGATTAGAAATAAGTTCAGTTCTTGTGCCAGTACCAAGATGTTTTAGTTATTATAGCCTGGTAGTACAGCTTAAAGCCTGGTAGACTGATACCTCCCAGTTTGTTCTTATTACTTAAGATTGCTTTTATGCCCCATTTCTGTTTCCCACTTTCTTACTTTCTTCACTTCCTCATACCTTTAAAAACATCCAAATGGAATTCAAGCCGTTTAAGAAATTTTCTCTTTGGTAGTATTTCCTAATTAAGAATGTTTTTCTGGATATAAATATGCTTCATCACAATATTATTGTAATCTCCATTTATATATATATCATTTTCAATAAAGGTATATTTCTTAAAACCAAAAAAAAAAATTGTATATGTGCTGCTGTCAGAGGAGTCTTTTGCAGTGCGTGGGTTAATTTGTTCATTTATCCCAGAGGCATTGGTCAAGCATTTATTATGTCCCAGGCACTCTGGGATCTAAACACTTACCCTCAGAAGTTCACAAGGCAGCAGAAGAAACAGACTTGTAAATTACATGCTGTAACTTGATGTACTGCCATGACAAAGATCTATGTAACACAATATGCAAACCCTAATGAGGGACAAGTATGCCCCACAGGAGATGTTATTTGAATTAAATTTTGAAGGCTGCTTAACAAAGCCCTAGCTCCTAGCCGAGATTCAGGACCAGAGATTCAGTTCTCAAGTGGTAGAAGATCTCACTGGAGTTCCGGTCCTAGTGGGAAGCTGAGAAGCCAAGCCTATTAGCTCCATACAATATAACATAATTGAGCCATTAAAAAAAATCATATCCTTTAATCATTCATTCAAGAAATATTTATTGAGTCCCTACCATGTTTTCAGCAGTGTTCTATGTACCAGGAATATAGAATTGAACAAAACAGATATAAGTCCTCACCTTGGTGGAAATTAAAATGAGGAAGAAAATAGTATTAAAGACTTGAGAAAGGCCGGGCGCGGTGGCTCACGCCTGTAATCCTAGCTCTCTGGGAGGCTGAGGCGGGCGGATTGTTTGAGCTCAGGAGTTCCAGACCAGCCTGAGCAAGAGC
>CAUYSK010021813.1:0-21697 GCA_963575035.1 Avahi laniger
AACTCAATGTGAGAGACAGATATTTTACTAGGAAAATTAATTCTTTCACTTTTATTATGATTATTGGTAGTTTTGGACTTATTTGTGCCATCTTTTAAAAATCATCCTTTCTAGCTTTGCACAGTGGCAGTATCGTAGCCAGTGAGGTTTATCCAAGGCGCGATTATTGCTAATTGAAAACTTTTCCCAATACCCCACTATGACAACCTGAAATATAGTTGGCATTGGCAATTTTTTTTTTTTTTTTTTGAGACAGAGTCTCACTGTGTTGCCTGGGCTAGAGTGCCGTGGCATCAGCCTAGCTCACAGCAACCTCAAACTCCTGGGCTCAAGCGATCCTACTGCCTCAGCCTCCCAGGTAGCTGGAACTACAGGCACGCGCCACCATGCCCGGCTAATTTTTTCTATTTTTAGTTGTTTGGCCAATTTCTTTCTATTTTTAGTAGAGACGGGGCTCACTCTTGCTCAGGCTGGTCTCGAACTTCTGAGCTCAAACAATCCGCCCACCTCGGCCTCCCAGAGTGCTACGATTATAGGTGTGCGCCACCGCGCCCGGCCTGACATTGGCAATTTTTGACGGTCCCTATGGGGACTGAATAAAAAATAAAAAATAAAAGAAATAAAATAATAAAAAAAGAAAAATCCTTCTTCCTCTTTCTCATGCTTTCTTGTTGTTTCTTTAATACAGGTACATGATAAGATTTGAGAATCACTGTCTTAATGGGGCCACGTAAGGCCGGATAAGGGGAGCTGGCCTGCACTCATGAAATGAGCAGAAGGGGGAGACTGCCAGCTCAGCTTTGCTGAGGCAACTTGAGCCTCAAACCCTGGACTAACAGAACATCCTCTTTTGGATACAGGACTTGCCTGAGGCACCATTTTGAAATATGCAAATTTTATTTGCTTCCTCATTTTTTCCCACCATCTGTATTTGCTCCTGCATTTTGAGTGCTGGAATATAGTTGTTTTCACAGAACCCCAAGTTCCTGAGATTATTTTTTTATCTCAGACTTTTCTACCCTTCAAAATCCAAAATGATATGTTTTCTCAGATCATGCTTTCATTTAAGTCCATATAGCAATCAGCCAGTTCATATAGCAATCTGGGAGTTCAACAATCTGACTGGATTAATTCATGCTAAGGTATGACAGATCTACCATAGCCTTCTAAAATGAATTGGAATTTAAAAAAAACCCACAGCTCATTAACCTACAACATTCTTTAATTGCTGAAATAATTGCACACTTTTAAATCTTATGAAGTATAAACATCACATTTTGTGATGGCTTTTTTTACGGAGAGATGAGGATGAGTATCACTGGTAGATTTTACTCTCAGTGCCAATTCTATTAGGATTTCTTTACATACCTTTTTTAAAAAAATTTATTCACATCTAGGTTATCAGAAAGAGTGAAATTTCCAAAGTTTTTCTTTTTCTTTTTTTTTGCAATAGCTGCAAAATAGGTCCAAGTTCCAGTGGCAGCGTAGCAGAGCAGGGCCAAAAGAGGTCATGATTATGTCTGTTTTGTTCCTGAAGTATATAATTTATTTTTTGTTGATCAGGGACTCTGAAATGGTAATATAAGTTTTTGATTATAACATTCTTATAATAGTGCCTAGCACATGTTCTTTCCTTTATCTGGAATTTCTCACCACTTTTTGTCAGACTCACACCAACTCACTCTCCAGTCTTCATCTTAGTTGTTGCTTCTCCCAGGAACCCTCCTGATCCCCGATCTTACCCTTAGACAGTAGTGAGGCAAACACCAAGGGATGAACTCATAACCAGACTTACAGGAAACACCGTACCCAGTGCCATGCTTCACTAATGATTAGGAAGAAAGTGGTGTGAGAACGGAGGCACAGCAAATGCCATTTCCAGAACAGGGGCCCCAAGTCCATCAGACTTGGTTCTTTGGACTCACTTTTCTGAAAAACATTGATAAATGTTAGCCTAATAGAGACATTTGTTGGGGGCTTCACCTTTATACCTTGCTCGTCACTAAACTACAAAACTGACTCCACTCCTTAGTGTAGTTTTGTCTCATAAATCCATAAATAGCAGATGTATCTACAAGAAAGTATTCATACAGATTAGGTATATTCTACTGACAATTTTATTACAGTTCCTTATTTATCTTCCATGTAGTAGATTCTGCCAATCAAATTTCATAAAGAGTTCTGATTCCCAGAGGTAAGAACTGCCCCTGGTTTTCTAGTTACATGTTTATGGTAACTTCTTCCTTTCCAGCAACATTTACACATATTGAAAGACTACCCTCCCCTGCCCTCTGCCCAGATTGTAAACTCCTGAAGAGTGTGGCTGTTTCTTTTAACATCGTATCTCCGTATCTCCGTGTGAGAAGAGTTTCTGGCCCATCCTAAATATCCACTAAACATTGGTGAGTGAAGAACGCTACTTTGTGACTTCTGCTTCAGTATTAAGCGAGGGCTTGCCCAGGAGAGCTAAGCTTCATTGTTTGAACAAATGGAACTAATTTCTGTGGGTAGCATATCCAGCTGTGCCACCCACATGCAGCCGCAAATAAACCAAACTGCATCACAATTCTGTTGGATTTTTCATTCTCTTCCAGCACAGAGAAAGAAAATGGAATATTCTTCTGACGTAGATACTTTGCATAATGCTCCAACACCTGTGTCACTCTGCCTTTGCTTTGGTATCTTTCCACAGTGTAGGCCATTCTCAGTTCACAAGAGGAGTCCATGATGATCCATGAAACCGGGACCCCTCCTGGGCCCAGCATACAGTACTCTGCCAGCTTCTGTATGCAGCGCTGGATGAAACGCGGGCTCTTTTCATTCTGCCCTGGCCTCCAGCTGGCATTTATCAGCCCAGCATGAGAGATATCCAGTTGGGAAATCTTAAAATTAGGATCATCACTATGGAAAAGAAAACAAAAACAAAAAATTTTATCCGTACTCCTGTAATGTCTGGATAGCATCCCATTCTAGAGCTCCCAGGCACTCCTTGTTTAAAGAACCATCATTGCAAAGTTGTTCATTTTGAACATTGACAATATTTACTCATTCCAGTGAATGAATTCGTCCTCTCCTCTCTCCAAAACTGATTTGTGTGCATTACAGAAATGTATAAGGAAGAACAATACTAAAGAAAAGCCACAGGAGTTATGAGTACATGTTTTTTTGTACCTCTCAAATTCATCATCTCTGTGGTCCACCTCACACCAGCTTCCAGCCTTGCTCTTCGGAGACATTGAGCCTCAGGATATCTTCGTTTACAGAGAGGACTGCCTTCAAGTGGTTTATCCTCACTGACTTTGAAAATGCAACTGCTGTTACCCCCTCACCCAAACTTTCTTGACAACCTGGGAAGAAGGCAATATTGTCAGTGATTGAGTTCTCTACTTCTGGGGCTTCCACCTGGATAATAACTCAATGCAATTGCTTAGAAGTTCTTAAACTTGAGCTTACACCACAATCAGCTGGAGCACATATTACATCACAGATTGCTGTATCTTTCCCCAATCCAGAGTTTCTCAGAATTTATACTTTTAGTAAGTTCTCAGGTGATGCTAATGCGGTTAGTTGAGGACCTAATTTGAGAAGGACTGCTGTTGTCCATTGCCTCTGACTTGTTACCTTGGATGTGGAATATCTGTCTCTAGTTTATGACTTCGCTATTTTCCAGAACTTCCTGTAATTTTTGAGGAACTTTGGAGAATACACAGTATGTGTTCGCATATGGGTCCATGTCGTCGGTCATCTCCTGTATAGGATAGTGAAAAGTCACATCAGTACCCTTGAACTTTTTCTTCAACTTTCACTAATTGAGATTGTCAGAAAAAGGAAAATTCAAAAGAAAATTTTAACAGTGGCTCACGATGGCTGAAGTTGGGCACATGGCTAGTAAGATCTAGGCTTCTAACTAAAGCTGACCTCTTGCCCGGGTAACTGGAATTTGTTAAATACTTTACTGAAAGGTATGTGGTAAGCCTGTTTATCAGATGCAGAACAAAGACAGGGTGGAATCAGTCACCCTCCTCCAGACCCTAAGATGCTTAAACTTTCTCCCTACCCTGTTAGCTGCATGTTTAACTTATGTATAGTGTCACTGAGTGCCAGAGTTACAAGAATGTAGCTGTTGCTTATTACCCACTTCTTCCAGCTTCTGTGCCACATGTACTCTCCTGTTGGACCAGGTGTACATACTCTGCCTCATGTCACCTACTTCAGGACACATTTTTGGTCTACAACGAGTCTGTGTCCCTGGGCTCAAGTCCTCAAGCTTGGCTCGGAATAAATCTAACTATGATTTCTCTAAGTTTTGAGGCCTGTTATTTCACTTTTCAGTTGACAAAATCTAGGCAGCTGGAGTCTACAGTGTCTGAGACCTGGTCAAGATACTTGAGCAGATAACAAACATGAGTGAGACATTGCATTTTCTCAAGGCTACAGAATATCAGCCTACTAGAATAGTAATACTTTCTTCAAAGCCAGAAGCCTACAAAATAGAACAAAGTAATTGGAATTTTTGGTAGCAGTCAGGGCAAATTATGTGGTATTTTATACTCATGGGCTTGGAAGAAAGACTTGTGATGCCATTCTGGCAAGCCACAGACTTCACGGAAAGGTAAGTATCTGTTTCTGAGGGGGGATATCAAAAAGAAGTGTGAGAGTTTTAGCAGTGAACGTATGATGTCAGAAATTATATTGTTAAAGAGTGAAATATAAAATAATGTAACTAATTTTAAAGAAATGTTCAAAAATTCGAAGGTGATTTTATAAATGCAGGTTCCCAAATATGGACAAAACCAAAACTGCAATGAATTTAAAGTAGTAGATATTTTAAAATAGCTGATTTTAAAAGAAAGATTGAAAATAGACAAAGTAAGTATTCAAGGAATTATGAAAAGAATATCAAAATGAAGCAGAAGAAAACAAATGGAACAATTAGTAAAAATGAAAGCTGAAAATAATGAAATGGAGAATAAGACATAGTGCAAAGGATATGTAAAGCCAAAAGTTCATTTTTATTTTTTATTTATTTTAAATTTTAAAAAATTATTTATTTATTTTAATAGATTTAGGAAGTACGAGTTAAATTCTGTTACATATTTGTATTGTATAGTAGTGGAGTCTGGGCTTTTTAGTGTACCCATCACCTGAGTAGTGTACATTGTACCCATAGGTAATTTTTCATTCCTCATCCTTTCCCACCCTCCCTCCTTGTGGGTCTCCAATGTCTGTTATACCACTCTGTGTGTTCTTGTGTGGAAATAGTTTAGCTCTCACTTATAAGTTAGAATATGCAGCATTTATTTTTCTATTCCTGAGTTACTTCCCTTAGGAAAAACTACGTTTTCTTCTATGATTTTTATTGTTGCAAGTCTTACCTTTAATTCTTTAATGCATGTTGTGTTAATTTCTGTATATGGTGGGAGAGAGGGATCCAGTTTCATTTTCTGCATATAACTATCCAATTTTCCCAGCAGCATTTATTGAATAGTGTGTCCTTTCCCCTGTGTATGTTTTTGCCTGCTTTTTCAAAGATCCCTTGCTTGCAGGTATATTGTTTTATTTCTGGGTTTGCCATTCTGTTCCATTAATCTATGTGTCTACTTTTATGGCAGTGCTATACTGTTTTGGTTACTATAGCCTTGTAGTATAATTTGAATTTGAGTAATGTGATACATCCAGTTTTGTTCTTTTTGCTTAGTATTGCTTTGGCTATCTCAACTCCTTTTTGGTTCCATATGAATTTTAGGATTGGTTTTTATAATTATGTGAAAATCGACATTGGTATTTTGATGGGAATTGCATTGAATCTGTATATTTCTTTGGGCAGTATGTTCATTTTAACAATATTGATTGCTCCAATCCATGAATAATGGGGTGTTTTTCTATTTGTTTGTGTTTGTCTATCATTTCTTTTATCAATGATCTGTAGTTCTCCTCGTAGAGATCTTTCACCTCCTTGGTTAAATTTATAGGCATTTATGCCTATAAATGCCTAAACTATTTTTTTGATAGTTGTAAATGAGATTGAGTTCTTGATTCACTTCTCATCTTGGTCATTCTGTTCTTGGTGTATAGAAATGTTATTGAATTTGATATGTTGATTTTATAACCTGAGACTTAGCTGAATTCATTTATCAAATCTAGGAGTCTTTTGGAGGAGTCCTGAGGGTTTTCTAGGTATAAGATTATATCATCAGCAAACAAAGATAGTTTGACTTCCTTTTTTCCAACTCAGATGTCCTTTATTTTTTTCTCTTGCTTGATTGCTCTGCGGAGGACTTCCAGTACTATGTTGAATAGGAGTGGTGAAAATGGGCCACTTCTTGTTCCAATTCTTAAAGAGAATGCTTTCAACTCTTCCCATTCAGTATGAAGCTGGCTGTGGGTTTGTCATATATTGCTTTTATTATTTTGAGGTATGTTCCTCCTTTGCTGAGTTTTTTTTTTTTTTATCATGAAGGATGCTGGTTTTTATCAAATGATTTTTCTGCATCTCTTGAGATGGTTATAGGTTTCTTTTTTAATTCTGTTTACGTGGTGAATCACATTTATTGACTTGTGTATGCTGAATCATTCTTGCATCCCTGGGATGAAACCCACTGGATTGTGGTGAGTTATCCTTTTAACGTGCTGTTGGATTCAGTTTGCTAGCATTTTGTTGAGGATATTTATGTCAATGTTCATCAGAGTTATTGATGTTTAGTTTTCTTTTTCTGTTGCATCCTTTCCTGGCTTTGATATTTGGTGACACTGGCTTCAGAGGATTCTCTCCTCCTATCTTTTGAAACAGTTTCAGTAGTATTGGCACCAGTTCTTCTTTGTGTTGGTAGATTTCAGCTGTGAATCTATCTAGTCCTGAGCTTTTTTTTTTTGGGGAGATTTTTTATTACTGATTTAGTCTTGCTAATCAATATTGGTCTATTCAGGAGTTCTACTTCTTCCTGTAACAATATCAGGAGGTTGTATGGTTTCAGAAATTTATCCATTTCCTCGAGGTATTCTAGTTTGTACTTGTTCACAATAGCCTCTGATGATCTTTAGTATTTCTGTGGTATCAGTTGTAATGTCTCCTTTTTCATTTCTGATAGTGTTTATTTGGATCTTCTCTCTTTTCTTGGTTATTCTGGACAGAGGGTTATCAATTTTGTTTATCTTTCAAAGACCCAACCATTCATTTCATTAATCTTTTGTATTTTGTTTTTTGGTCTCTATTTCATTTAGTTATGCTTTGATCTTTGTTATTTCTTTTCTTCTGCTGACTTTGGTTTTGGTTTGTTCTTGTTTTTCTAGTTCCTTGAGGTGTGATGTTAGTTTATTAATTTGTGATCGTTCTGCTTTTTGATGTAGGCATTTAATGCTGTATATTTCCCTCTTAGCACTGCTTTTTCTATATCCCACCAGTTTTGATACATTGTGTTTTCATTTTCATTCATTTCAAAAAATTTTAAATTTCTGTCTTTGTTCCTCCATTGACTCTGTGATTGTTCAGGAGCATGTTGTTTAGTTTTAATGTATTTGTGTAGTTTGTGAAGTTCCTCTTGGTGTTGATTTCTAGATTTATTCCACTATGGTCTGAGAAAATATTTGACATAATTTTTATTTTTAAAAATTTGTTAAGACTTGTTTTGTGCCCTACAATGTGGAGAATGTTCCATGTGTTGATGAAAAGAATGTGTATTCTGTAGTTGTTGAGTGGAATGTTCTGTGAATGCCTATTAAGTCCATTTGGTTTAAAGTCTAGTTTAAGTCCAATATTTCTTTGCTGATTTTCTGTCTTAATGATCTGTCTAGTGCTGTGAGTAGGGTGTTCAAGTCTCTCACTGTTATTCTGTGCTGTCTCTTTCTTTAGGTCTAGTAACATTTGTTTAATAAATTGGGTGCTCCAATGTTGTGTGCATGCATATTTAGGATTGTTATATCCTCTTGCTGAGTAGATTCCTTTATCATTATACAATGACCTTATTTGTCTTCTTTTTTTCTTTACTGTTTTTGATTTAAAGTCTATTTTATATGATTTAAGTATAGTTACTCCTGCTTACTTTTGATTTGTTTGCATGAAATATCTTTTTCTTTACTTTCTTTACTTTACCCCTTTACTTTCAGTCTGTGTCTTTATGGGTAAGGTGGGTTTCTTATAAGCAAAATAAAGCTGGATTGTGTTTTTATGCATTCTGCCAATCTACATCTTTTAAGTGGGGCATTTAATCTGTTTACGTTCAAAGTTAATGTTGATAGGTGAGGCTTTGTTCTCATGATATTGTTAGTTAATTTCTAGTTGTTTTATATATTCTTTGTTTCTTTTTCTATTTTCGTCTTTGTGGTTTGCTGACCTTTGTCATGTTGCCATTTAATTCATTTATCTTCCTTCTTTGTGTGATTGTTTTATTAGACCTTTGCCTTTTGTATTTTTGTGTTTTTTTATGATGATGAATATTGATCTTTCATTTCTGTGTTTAAGACACCTTTGGGCATTTCCTATAGTGCCGATATAATGGTGATGAATTCCTTTAGCATTTGCTTGTCTGGGAATGACTTTATTTCTCCTTCATTTATGAAACTTATTCTGGCAGTATATACAGTTCTTGACTGATAGATTTTTTCCTTTTGAAAATGGCATCCCATTCTCTTCTGGCCTGTAAGGTTTCTGTTGAGAAGTTCACTGTTAGTCTGATGGAATTTCCTTTATAGATGACTAGACACTGTTCTCTTGCTAACTTTAAAATTCTTTCTTTCACTTTGACTTTAGTCATTCTGATTATAATATGCTGTGGGGAAGTCTTTTTTACAATGTATTTTCCTGGGGCTTGTTGAGCCTCCTGTTTGTGAATGTCTAACTCTCTTGCTTTTCCTGGGAAATTTTCATCAGTCATTTCCTTTAATAGGTTTCCTAAACCTTTTAATCTATCTTTCCCCTCAGGAATACTGATAATTTGTAAATTTAGTTGCTTGAGGTAGTGCCAGATATCCCAAAGGCGTTGCTCATTTTTTAAAATTCATTTTTCCTTATTTTTGTGTGACTGGATTACTTCAAAACACCTGTTTTTTAGTTCAGAGATTCTTTCTTCTGCTTGGTCCTGTCTATTCTTGAAGCTTTCAAATGCGTTTTGCATTTCCATCAATGAATTTTTCAGCTCCAGAATTTTTATTTTTTTGGTTTTTTTAAAATGATATCTATCTCCTTGGTAAATTTCTCATTAATATACTGAGTTGATTTTCTGATTTCTTTGTATTGTTTTTTAGATTTATCTTGCATTTCACTGAGCTTCTTTAAAATCAGTAGTTGGAATTTATCTATCATTATGAGGAATTCTTTCTGATTGGGATTCGTTGCTGGAAAATTGTTTTGATTCTTTGATGGTGTCATATTTCCTTGCTTTTTCATGTTTCCTGTGTTCTTCCATTGATATCTGGATATCTGGTGTGTTAGTCACTTGTTCTGATTTTCTAAAAATTGCTTGTGAAGAGGAGAGTTTTTTCCTATATATATATAGTTGCTTGCACAGGACACTTTGGCTTTGATTTTGGGTATCTGCATTAGTGTGATCTTTGTATGATTTCTTAGGCAGTACACAAGGTTAATGGTGTCTGTGATATCTTCGGTGGCTTACGGAACGGTTATTCTTTGAGGCTGTGGTGAAGTTTTGGTGAGGACTTGAACACCAGCTGAGCCAGTCATTGGGCTCCTGTGGTGACAGCAGTAGGCTAAGCATGCCTGATATTAGGCCCAAAGTGGCTTACACTGGCAGTGGTGTCAGTGCATCCTGAGGAGCCAATTCTTGGGACTTCAGGTGGCTTGCTCAGAACCTAGTAGTTGAAGAAGACAGGGTGTGGGGCCAGGTTCTCAGGCCCCTGAGCATCGGTGTGATGTGGGAGGTGGCAGTAGCAGTGGTGGAGCCAACCACTAGGACCCAAGCAGTCCCTGTTGGTATCACTGGTAGCTGCAATGGATTGGGCAGGCTAGTTCCTAGTCCCACAGCTGCCTATAACAGGGGGATGGGTATTTTCCTAAGTATTCTTAGGAGAGCTTGATCTCCCATGTTCCTTCCTGGCTGGGTGGCAGCTGTAGTGAAGTCATTTTGAGCTTGGCCTAAGGAAAGAGCATTTCCCAGTGTTAAACCTTCAAAATGGTGCCACCTGTGGGCTTGCAATCAAAGAGGGCAGGGCCCCTTTCAGGCAAACAGCATGGGCAAGAAACTGTGGGGAGAGTGCTCTGCCGACATCTCAATCCCACAGGAGCCCATAGGAGGGTAATGGGAATTGTCCTAGGTGTGTGTAGGGGAGCTTGGGCTTCCCTGTTCCTCCTCAGCTGGGTGGGATGCAGCAGGGTCAGCCTAAACTCAACCCATGAGTGGGCTGCTTCCCAGCTTTAAACTCCCCAAATGGCTCCTTGGGCCTGTGAGCAGAGAGGGCGGGGCCCTTCTCAGGCAGGCTCCTCTGGCAGGAAACTACGGGGAATGTGATTCACTTGAGACTTGGTCCCACAGCAGATGGCTGCAAGATGTTGGGCAAGGTCCCAGATGCATGCTGAACAGCCTCCTTTCCCTGCCCCTCCCCAGCCAGGTGGGGCTGCAGCCACATCTGCCCAAACTCAGCCGGAGGGTGAGGCACAATCAAACTCTCAAAGTGGCAGCTTGGATCTGTGTCCAGAAAGGCTGGAGCCCCACCCAGGCAAGCAGCATGGGTAAGAAACCGTGGAGAATGCTGTCTGCTCACATTTCAGTCTTAGCAGCCCACAGCAGGGTGGTGGGGACCTTCCCCGGGGTGCGTGGGAGTAACTGGGCTCCTCTATCCCTCCTCAGAGCTGCACAGTGGCTGCAGGCATGCCTACAGTTCCCTGGTATTGAATTTCTCAGAATGGTGCCCAGCTCAAGCTGCTCTAGGCTTGGATGCCTGGGGGATTCCACATGGATTCCGTTTCTGGAGCAGTATCTCTGTGCAGTCTCCAAACGGCTCCCTATGTTTGGCCCAAGAACTGCATGAGTCAGCGGGTTCTTTTGTAGCCAAGATCATAAAAGCTTGTCTTGGAGAGTGGGGTCCTGGGGTTTCTCTCTTACTGTTTTCCTGAGTCTAGGAACTTTTCCCAGCTCTTAGCCAGGCCCTGGAGGGGCAAGTTACCATGAACTCTGTCCTTACCCACTTTTGGTGCCTCCTGTTGTTTTCCTGGTAAATCCCAGCGTTCTCTCCTAGATAATCTGTTTGAAATGTGAGAATCAATTTACTATTCTGGCTCTTCTCTCTGGAAGAGGCATATACTACCTGTGTCTAGTCAGCTATCTTAATCCTATCTAAAACCTAAAAGTTCATTTTTAAATGGTAAAAAAAGGAGAAAGAGGTAAAACTTCTGGTAAGGCTTTTTAAGGAAAAACAGGCGGGGGGTGGAGCAGAAAAAGAAAACTAAAAGCATAGAGCAATAGAGATGAGAAAAGAAATAGAGAAAGGAATAAAAGAATTATAAGAGAAGGTTATATGCTACTTCAGGGCAATAAGGCAATACATTTACTCATAAAAGAAATGAATGCTGTCCCTCAAGAATAAATTATCACAATTGACCTTCAAAGAAATAAAAAAACCTCGACAGACTAAAAGAAAAGATTGGAAATGAAATTAAATGTCTACCATTTAAAAAGTGGCCAGAATTAAGTTATTTTACATTTAAATTATACATAAGCCAAAAATCAACACATAATTTAATATTAGACCATGGTAACAGATGGAAAGATTTCAATCCCAAATCTGGTAAAGAAATAACAAAAAGAGATTTATTCACAATGTTCACTATGAATACAGATGCAAACACTCTGAATAAATTCAATAGTGTATCAAAAGAATGTGAACAAGTAGAGTTTATTTTAGAAAGCCAAGAATGTCTTAGAAGTTCTTTCAGTATAGTAAATTAAATAAGGAATAGTTGCATGAGTATATAAATTGCCAACAAGAGAAGAAAAAATATGAAATAACATAAAATTTACTCTCCATTCTAAATATAAGGTGTAAGATAGTGGGAACAGTAGGAAAATGCTCTAAAACATATAAAGACAGAATCAAACATAGATCCAAATATAGAGTGTTATAGCCATTTCACTAAAATCAGGGATGAGACAAAGAACCACTATTGTTGTTAGTTGTTGTTTTCATAGTTTCTACAGTACGCAATAAAGCAAAAAAAAAAAAAAACCAAAAACCTAAACAACCAATACAGGTATTGGAAAAGAAGCAGCAAATTATCTTTGTTTGTAGATTATGGTATTATGCATTTAGGAAATCCAAGAGATTTTGATGAAAAAAATAACCCCCACAAACAGGATTTTAAAGCATAGTGTGGCATATTAGGAATACAAAAATCAATAGCAAAATAATGATACTCAGAAATAGAAAAGGAAAAATAATTCGATAGTATTAACAAATAGCATAAAATACCTAAGGATAAGGTGTTTTGTTTTTTTTTTCCCCCAGGGTCTTGCTCTGTCACCCAGGCTGGAATGCAATGGTATGATCACAGCTCACTGTAGCCTTCAACTCCTGGGCTCAGGTGAGCTTCCTACCTTAGCCTCCCAAGCTTTATTAGATAGCAAAACTTACCATGAAGCTGCTGAAGTAGCATAAGAAAAGTTTAGAAACAAATACAGAAGTAGATACAAAAATATATAAACATGTTATATGAAAAAGGGCATTTAAGTTTCAGTAATGGACTGATTTATTTAATAAATAGTACTAGCCTAATTAGCTAGCCATGTGGAAGAAAGAAAAGAATCTTAATTCACACCATTCAAAAATTTATTCCAGATGAAATGAAGATTGAAACGTAAAAAGTAAAAATTAACCTGTTGTAAGACAAAATAAGAAAACATTTGCATAATCTTGGAGTAGGAAAAATCTTAATTAAAGAAGTCATAAGTGAAAAAGATAACATACTTAGTTACATAAAAATTAAAAATGGCTTCATATCAAAATCTCCATGAATAAAATAAAAATAATTATATATCAGGCAACAAATTTGTAGCACACATCTTGTGTTAGTATACCTAATATTCAAACAACTCTTATGGTATTTCAAGAATGACACAAAAATTCAGTGTAAAAATAATCAAAGGGCATAAACAGTTTAGAATTAAACTCTATATGACTGATAAACATGAAAATAATTTCAATTTCCCTAGTCAGGGAAATGTAAACAATAAGATGTCATTTTCACCCATGAGTTTGGTGTATCTTAAAAAAGAGAGATAATATGCAGTGCTCGGGAGAATGTGGGGAAACAGTTCTTCCATGTACTAATAATGGAAATAAAATTGTGACAAACTTTTGGGAAGGGAATCTATCAGTGTCTACCAGACTTAACAAAACAAAACACTTTGACTTGGCTATACCTCTTTTGGAAATCGTTCATATTGAGAAAAGTTTCCAGGATGTAAAGACATGTGTACAAGGATGTTTACTGAAGCATTGTTTATAGTGGCAAAGAACTGTGGGCAATTCGAATCCAACAATAGCAGAACGACTAACTGAATTACAGGAGTATCACACAGTTATTAAGAAGAATAAGTTAGTGCTGATTGATTGACCCAAAGGGATGTCCATGATACATTAAAGGCAAATTAAAAAGTGATGAAAGAAGAGCGGTCAATATCCCTGCCTGTGTCAGTGTGAGCAAGGACACTGATTGCCCCAAGGGGTGGGAAAGGAGAAGAGGAAGGGAGGGGAGATGTTGTTAACTTCTCAAAACAACGCTGGATTTTTCTACTTGTTTAACCACCGTATATTACTTTTGGGATGAAAAATTAACAAAGAAAAATTTTAGAAGTTTTTCTAGATAAATTCTCCTGTATCCCACCCTTAAAGGTTCTTATTTAAAATTGGATTGAATTTTAATACAGAAAGGAACATGGTATACTATGGAATTGGGATAGATGAGTATATTTCAAAGCAAATTGCATTATTTCACAATCTTTCCATTTTTTGTTTTATATAGGTACCATAGCATTTTTATATTTTTAATATTTTTATTTATTGACTCACTTTTTAAACAAAAACTAGCCTTGCTCAAAGCAATGAAAATATGCTTAGTTAGTTAAATGCCATAACCCAACTTCTTCAAAATGCAGTATACTAAATAACTACAGGTAGTCAAATATTTATTTTTATTTCAATAACTTTGTAGCTATTATGTGTATTTTAGCAACGTAACTATAGCATCAAACTCATGATTTCATATTTGCATTGTTTTGAACGCAATCCTTGAACCCAAATTCTCAGGAAGCCAGGAGATCAAATGAACATTCCTAGAGAAAGTGCCCAGAAAAAATATATGGGAAGTGTAAGGCCCAGTCTGGTTCCCAACTTCTGCAACCCCCCTTTCCTCAAGCTAGGGGCACACGATCACTTTCTGTACCCAATCCTGACCCATTTTGCAAACTAGTTTTGACCTGGAGTAGTTTATTATTATTTGCGGACTCAGTTTCTGTACCCACAATGAAGCTGGGCTGGTCATGAAGCTTCGGGTCACTGACCAGATGTCAGGGGAAGTTCACAGGCTCTCGGCCAAAAATAGACCTAGGTTTGCATTTCAGTTTAATCACTTACTCCTTAGTGTGACCTCAGCCAATAATGATGCTAAATAATATTTACAATTATGTGTGTGTACCAAGTCTTTGATGTACAGTGTCTCATTTAAACCTATATAATCTTCTGAAGAAGTACTGTTATTCCCATTTTACAGATGATGAAACTGAAGCTCAGAGAAGTGCTTGTGGTTACATTGCTAGTAAAATTGGCAGAGTCAACCGAACTTGAATTCAGATCAGACAATGCTTTAACATATGGTCTCCTGCAGCCACATGACTTAATATTTCTCAGCATAGTTTTCTCTTCCCTAAATTGGAGATATTAATGCTTAATTCATAAGGTTGTTCTGAGGATGACATTCACTATCTGGGGAAATGCTTCCACATAGTAATTATGAGTTCCTTCCCTGGTTCCTAAGAGGCAATTTTTGCTAATAGACTTCTGCCCTGGTTTTGTTTCTAAGTCACTGTTCTGATATTCCACACGTCCACCTTTCCCGATGGGTTTGCCTCCTTTCAACCACTGCAGCTGACCTCTGCTACCTCAGTGGGCCCTTAATATGGCAGTGTCAGCCTTGTCTTCCTGCAACCTTCCTCCTTCTCTTACTCCTCCCCCATCCTGCCCTTGACCAGATGAGTCCTATGCTTTGACAGGAAGAGTGCAGATGTGGAGCTCATCTGTGGTACCAAGTACTGAATGAGGATCTTTAAAATTCTCCAAATTTTCTTTCACCTTACAAGCAACCCTGGTGAGTCTGAACTGGTTGGTTCCTTGAGTCCTTTGGAGCTGCCTGGCCCCACCTGTCCCTGTCTGTGTGCCTACCTGTTTCTGAGGCCTGATAATAACCATCTGATACTCAGGCCAGGAGTCCACCAGCACCTCCATGTTGAAGGGCTTCCATGACTGATGTAATATACAGAGCCATACGCCTGAAGGAGGAGAGAAAGGGACTAGGAGAGGTTGGGGTCCTCAGAGACGGGGACCTGTATGTGATGAGGAAGAAAGAAATGCAGGCCAAGTGAGGGCACTAGAACTAAGTCAGTGATGGTAATCAGATAAGCGTTGTCTCTAGAACCATATCAATGGAAGTGAAGTCACCAGCAAGCAGGCAGAAGAACTCATAGGTGTCCTTGTGATAACAAATAGTCGTTGTGGTTGTTGTGTACTAACTGGACACTTGATCTGCTCTTAGTACATATATTGTTTGGTTTTATGTAGTGCTCACAATGACTTTAAGAGGTAAGTGCTAGTATTATTCTCATATCACAGATGAAATGACCAAGACACGGAAAGGTAAAGAAGCATGCCCAATGCCACTGAACTAGAAAATGGCAGACTTGGAACGCATACCCATTCAGTCTGGCTTCAAAACCTGTTCTCTTGGCCAGCATCCCCATTGCCTCTCCAAATGGATGGCAAAACCTGCAGACTAGGCCTACTCCCACCTCCTGAGAAGGAGCCTACTGTTTTCTCATCCCTAACACCCCCACACCTACACCCCGACCTCCTGTTGTTCCATAACCTTTAGGGACTCAGGGATGCTCCTGGCCAAGGATTTGTATAGGATGAGAAGCTTCTGGGAATTATTCAGTAGAAGCATTTTCTAGAGTGCTTCAGTCCTTGAGCCCTTCAAGCAGAAACCTTGAAAAGATAAGAAGCAAAGGGAAAATGTTAAGAGACCATGTGAATTAAAAATGCACTTTATGCATGTCATTCAAATAATACTCATGAGGTAGGTACAGCTAGCATCATCCTCATTCTGAAGACACCAAAGCTCAGAGAGACTAAGTGACTTTCTCAAGTTCTTCCAGAGATGAATGGCAAAGTCGGATTTTAAAACCACATATGCATGACTCCAAAACCCATGCTCTTCCTCCCTGGTGGAATGACTTAGACGTGAATATTAAGAGCTCTGTGAGGTTCCCAAATGTCTGCAGTAGAACTCTGCACCACTGTCACTATAACCCTTTTTCTAAATCTTGATCATTAGATGCCTGAGAAGCGTTCTCTCATCTGGAATAGAGATTATTAGCCCTTCAAGGACAGTTGCGAATGGAAAACTTAGAGCAGGTGTTGGCAAAGATTTTCGTTAGTTTTTTAGAGACAAACTAGTAAATATTTTAGGCCTATGGACATTTTGGAATTTGTCTCAGTTTCACTATAAAAATTGATAAATAAGAAAAATTTTTGACACATATCCATAAACTTCAGTTGAAATGACATTTGCAATCCTGGGAAATGTGCCAAGAATTTAACAATAATTTGGAGAAGGCCATCAGTATAACTCATAGTTGTTCAAAACGCAGGCAAGGTTCAAATTTTAGTTCTTCCTCCTACTTCCTTGTCAAGTTGCTTAACCAATCAGAACTTTGAAATGTTTTCTCACCAGTAAACTGGAAATTAGAATGCATGCTCTTCAGATTTATGGGATTACACAATGTAATGCATATAAAATGCATAGCATTATACTTGGCATAAAGTAAGTACAGTATTTAACAAGTTATTTTTGATTGATTTTGTATGATCAACATGACATTTATAAATTTAGTAATTATATCCAATGATGTGAAAAATAATAAAACATGTGAAGAACTTACCAGTTTAATTAATATAAGAAAAACAACCTATGGATCAGGTACTTTAAATGGTTATTAGCAAATTAGTTAATACAGAGGTTCAAAACTTTTTAACCACAGGGGTAAAATAGTTAATAAATATGTGTTAATTAATAGGCAAGGTGAAACCTATTTTCCCTGGGATCAAAGGCCTATTAAAGTTACACTATCTTCTGTATTTTGATGAAGAAATCTTTAAACTGAGGACTGAACTCTGATCTTTTCCTTTTGCCCAAATTCCTTTCTTAGGGGTCTGGTGAGTCAAGCCTACAAATAATAAATATCACTAACAGGTTTTGTTAACCCAATATAATGTGGTTTACTTCTCAACCTGATTCCAGTATAGCATCACATGAAAGATAGAAGACCGTCTTATCTTAACTCAAGCATCCTAGCTATATTTATGTTAACTCAAGAGATCCTCCTGTCTGGACCTCCAGAGTGCTCAGACCATTATCCCAAGCATTCCTTCCCACTGACTCCTGGTCTTTTAGACAAAGCCTACCTCTTTCAGCCAATTGTCAACTAAAGCAGTGGTCCCCAACATTTTGGGCACCAGGGACCAATTTCATGGAAGACAATTTTTCCACAGATCTGGGGGGTGGGACAGGGAATGGTTTGGGGATGATTCAAGTATTACATTTATTGTGCACTTTATTTCTATTATTACATTGTAATATATAATGAAATAATTATACAACTCTTCATAATGCAGAATCAGTGGGAGCCCTGCTTGGCTGTAAATACAGATGAAGCTTTGCTCACCTGCCCGCCACTAACCTTCTGCTGTGTGGCCCAGTTCCTAACAGGCCATGGACCACGACTGGTCCATGGCCTGGGGTTGGGAACCACAGAACTAAAGAATCCCTAAGCCCACCTATGACTTATAAGCCTCTGCTTTGAGATGTCTTGCCTTTTCAGGCCAAATCAATGTATGCCTTCCATGTATTGATTTATGGTTTTACCTGTAATTCCCATCTCCCTGACATGTATAAAACCAACAGTAACCCAACCACAGTGAGTCACTTGGTCAAGGCCTCTTGGGCATGGATCTGGGCCATGGTCCTCAAATTTGGCTCAGAATTAACCTCTCTAAATTATTTTAGAGTTTGGATTTTTCTGTCCACACACAAAAGCATCCTGTTGCATGAGCTCAGGATTTCAGACTGTTTAAATAACGTCTAGTATATAGACTTGGGTCTCTTCCCTGAGTCTACTCTCTGCCTTCTTGTGCTATTCTTAGAGCAGTCAGCAAAAGCTGGTCGCTTTTTTCTACCTCCTCCAAGTGCTTTTCTTGCTCTGCATTTCTTCCCTGATTGATCTAAAATTGCCTGTACCCATGTCTTTCACTATTTCAAAGGATTTCAAAATCCTTTCGAAGGATTTTTTTCCTTTGAACTTTTGGGAAAGTTTTAGAAGTTTTAATTCAAGATCTGCCATGCTTTATCAGTTTCCCAAAAGAACTGGTGTGACATTTACCCTGAGAACACTGTAGCCTGGACTGACATATGAGAAGAATAAACTTTTGTTCCCTCACACCAATCAGCTACCACATCTTTCTCCAAAATACCTCTCCTGTCCATTCCCTCCTCCATCCCTTCTGCCATAACCTTAGTTCGGGACCTCTCCTCCTCATATTAGAATATTGCTGTTATCACCTTGCATTGATTTCAGCTTCTAATATCCACTCAAATAAAAATTTTCTCTACCTTTACCTTCAAGTTTTCCTTTTTTAATCAGAAAACTCCTTAAAAACCTGGGTAAAACTTTCTGCCCTATTTTTTTTTAAATTGTGGTAAAGTATACATAACATAAAATTTACCTTTCTAACCACTTTTAAGGGTACAACTCAGCAGCATTAAGTACAGTTACAGTGTTGTACAACCATCACCATTATCCACCTCCAGAACTTTTTGCCACCCCAAAGAGAAACTGTACCCGACAATTACCCATTCCCCCTCTTACAAGCCCCTGACAACCTCTATTCTACTTTCTGTCTGTAAGAATTTGCCTATTCTAGGTACTTCATATAAGTGGAATTATACAGTATTCGTACTTTTGTGTCTGGCCTATTTCACTTAGCATAATGTTTTCAAGGTTCACTCATGTTGTAGCATATGTCAGAATTTCATTCCTTTTAAAGGTGGAATAATTTTCTATTGTATGTATGTGTGTGTGTATATATATGAACACAGGGTGTCTTTCCATTTATTTAAGTCTTCTTTAATAATTTTCATCAAGATTTTATAGTTTTCAGTGTACAGGTCTTTCACTTCCTTGGTTAAATTAATTCCAAACTATTTTATTCTTTTTGATATAATTGTAAATGAAATTGTCCTCTTCTTCACCTCCAACTCTTTCTGTGTCAGGATTGAATCTAAATTGTTTGATTTCATATTTCAGGCCATCACTACTAGACCTCAATCTACCATCCTAGTTTCATATCTGACTGCATCTTCTATCCACCTTGCATTCCAAGAGGATTCTTCTTATTACATGCTGTAGGTTTTCTAAGCCCAGGAAACAGAAAAGCAATTGTCTTCCCATCTTCCTCAACTGGTAAAATCAAATTCACTATTTCAGAATTCAGGTTTCAGGATACAAATGTTTATAGATAGTACATAACTATACTGAAGACCACTCTGATTATATCCTGAGTTAGAGGACTTTGTTGAAAAAATGGTTGACCCCACACACTAAGATAATGATTGATAACACTTTCAACAACAAAACCCAAAGTAAACAGGGAAAACTTAAGCCAATAAAAAAATTGGTCCTAAATGTATAATTACACCAAATAATGTTTATCAACTTGAACATGTCCTAAAGATATAAACTAGTTTGCAAAATAAACCATCCACCTAAAGCACTAGTGTTCCCAATACAGAGATTAAAGGAGAAGACAGTTTTCTTAATAAGTTTAAAGTCTCCTGAAAAAAAGAATAAATTTGTATAATTAATGACATTTAGTAAACTTGAGTGTCACATAGTCAGTAGTCATTGAGAAGACTATATAGGAAAGCAATTATAATGAATAGATGGGTAAAAAGCAAAATATATAATAATTTGTACATGATACCCAAAATACTATGTATATGGATAAGGATTTGAAGAGAATAAATAAATATAAAATTGTTTTGGGGGTGGTAGAATATGGGTCATTCATTTCTTATTTCAGAATTTTCTTTAATACAATTGGCAAGTTTTTATTTTTATACAAGTTAGAAAAAACATGGAGACGCTGGAATTATGGTTAAAAATGATGATTTGAAAACAGAAAAAATGCTATCTTTCTTTTTATTATTATAAACTTGTTCAGCTGAATCTCCCTTCTCCTAAAAAATTATCAAAATTCTAGACAAGCTGACAGTCAACAGCTCAGCAGAATGGAACCACTCCCCGAGAGCAGCCCCCTTGCTCACATTGTCAACTCAGCACAAACACAGATGCAAGAGCCTGAATGTCTGGGGTCAGATCCCAGCTCCATGAGCTATTAGCCACGACATGACCTCGCCAGTGTCAAGTTCCTCATAAAAAATGAGAATTATGGTACCTATATAGCAGGGCCCTTTGGTTGCAAGTAACAGAAACTGGCTCTGGCTCACTCAAGCAAGAAAGGAAAATTAATTATCAAGATATAGTGCAAAACAATGGTGATATAGCACCTCTTGTATTCTCCTGGAGAGAGCTGGAACACATTCTACTAAGTGAAGTATCCCAAGAATGGAAAAACAAGCACCACATGTACTCACCATCAAATTGGTATTAACTTATCAACACATAAGTGCACATATAAGAATAACACTAATAACATTTATTGGATGTCGGGCAGGGGGGAGGGGGGAGGAGGGGACAGGTATATGCATACACAAAGAGTGCGATGCACATCATCTGGGGGATGCACACACTTGAAGCTCGGACTTGGGGGGGAAGGGGTGCAAGGGCAACATATGTAACCTAAACATCTGTACCCCCGTAATATGCTGAAAAAAAAGATATAGAGCAGCTCTCAGAATCCAAGGAAAAGCTTGACTCACAAAACCTTGCTAAGGACAGGAATCAGGCATCCCTGTGCATCTGGGTACAGAAATTAATGGATGGTTTCCTTAGAAAATCATTGTAAGGAACATCAATTTCATTCTCCCCATCTATGTATCACAAACCTCAAAATTTAGCTTCTAAAGATCTGATTAGACTAATGTGGGACTAGTGCCCACCACCAGTTGGTCAGGGAAGACAAGGGAACTTTAACTGACAAGTCCTTTAAAGCTATAGACAATAGAGAAATGACATAAGGAAAATAAGGTGTAGTAAGAAAAATGGAGAATGAACGAGAAAGGTAGGCAAAAATAATCAATGTTTTGGGGGGAAAAAAGGCAGATTAGGGGTAACTTCCTTGCTCTCTGCCCCCAGAGTAGGAGGTGAAGAATGCGGACAACCACACGCGAGTGAATTGCTCTCCCACAGGATCAGCTTCGTGACTCTGCAGAGAAGCAGCGAGGGACAAGCAGCGCTGGGGG